>JAFELO010000262.1:1311443-1328968 GCA_017140195.1 Eumaeus atala | reverse complement strand
CGGACGAGGATCACACATGCGCATGCATAACACAACCAATCAATACTCACCACAGTCACAACACACCACACAACACACAGGCCCTAAACAGGCCTACATTCCCTCCCTGAGCCCATAAGCCACGATGGCAAACCCACAGATTTATTGCGGCCCCGTTACCGAAGGGATAGTTGTCCCTTTGCGATCTCACCCGGGTTATGAGGATCGCCTCGTTGCCCGTAGCCCTCGCAGAAGCTCTACGAAGATGACCAGTAGTAGTAGTAGTAGATCATACCGCGCCACCATGCACGCTACGCCTACGGTCGTGGGTTCGTAGTCTCCCAAAGGTCTTGGTCACTTAGATAAACGACCATGACCCTGTTGACGACAATATCATACATACGTATGTTTTATATTTATAAAAAAAGTTCTTGAATGTATAAAATCTCCAAATTATAAAAAAGTATTTTTATTAATCACATCTGGCACGCATACACGTTTTTACGATAATATTAATATCCTCACGTTAGCAGTATCAATATAGACTTATCTGTAGAAGGTCCTTGTCCGTATTAGAATAAATCTCTGTCACAGTTGTGGCAAGATGTATTGCATGTTGAAGGAGATAAGTCGTAGGTTTCTTCCTTAGTTTAGCCAGTAGGCCATAGAGCAATCTCACAAACCACCTGAAACTGGAAAGTCCTTCCTCTTGTTTTCCTTTAGCTCGATTTATGAATAATTTATTTTTTGACTGAGGTACATCCCCGGATATAGTCTCGGCCTGATTCCGCTTAAAAGCATGACCTCATGTACTCACCTGACAGGTGTAGTTACAGTATCCTATAATTTCAAACGTAGGTTCCATATCGTATATTCAAGGCCCAGACGTTTTTTTTTACTTTGTGGTTTTTGTGGCTCGGAAACAACGTATAAGGTAAACAGTGAAGCATTAAAGATATTTAACTGCGTATCCGCGTCATCCTCAGTAAAAAAAGTGGTAGTGAATACTGGTCACACCAACAGACACAAGGCCACCGTAATTATTTAATTTCAACTCGCGCCGCGTGTATCTGTTAGGTCGTAAAACTTGTCAAATTCCTAATGTGTCGTTTATAGCTTTGTGGCATATGAACTTTACCAAAGATGTTTGTCCAGAATTGTACGGTCACTAGCATCATCAGACTTTACCGGACCCCTGCTGAACATAAGCCTCCGTCCGATCTTTTCCTACTCGCATCCATCCCAGACCGGAGTGGTCAGACATTCCGTCTTGCTTAACGCGGCCACCATTCAATAACCTTGCCTTAGATTGTATGGATAGTTTAGAATATTAAGAGACGGCTATCGACAGCTACGTCAAGCATAAAATAGTAAAAAAATACATTGTTTTTAACCATATACATAATTCTAGAAAAAAACTAGATTTTTATGTAAATGGATTATTCTAATCATAATATTACTGCTGTTATGAGACATTAATACAAATATCTCAGTTTTTCTACCTAGGATGATATATGAAAATAGGTTCTACATAATATTACTGCTGTTATGAGGCATTAATACAAATATCTCAGTTTTTCTACCTAGGATGATATATGAAAATAGGTTCTACATAATATTACTGCTGTTATGAGACATTAATACGAATATCTCAGTTTTTCTACCTAGGATGATATATGAAAATAGGTTCTACATAAGGTTAGTGATAGACCTCCTACAAATTTAGGTAAACATCACCCAACGCTCCCGTATTACCAGCGTGAAGGCATAAGATTTCACATTTCTTGTCATCGTCGTAAGTCACGGATCAGCTGCCGGGGAGAATACCGAGGAAAGCGACTTAAATTTTATTTAAATTTGGGCTCCAGAGAAAAGAAAATGGGTTTGCCGTTCAACAGACAATGATGAAAAAAATGATATTCCTACAGAACTAAATTGATTTACATTTTTTTATTATAATAATGAAAACGACCGGGGAAGTAGTTCTCGCCCACATAATACCGCCGTAAAGTGACATCTTTAGTGTCACGTTTCGTGCGGTTTGTGAGTATCCGGTGGCCCTTTTGGGGGCAGGGGGAAGGAGGGCAACGCATCGGCACAGCACTCATGGGCGTCGGTATTCGTAACAAGGCTCCCATTGCTCGTTTGCCACCCTATTCTATAAAAAAAGACATGTCTATGAAGTCAGGACTAACGTTAGAAACTAGTTGTTACACGTGACGAACACGAAGAGTATTAATAGGATGAGAAAGTTTACATGTCTGTGTTACTTCACTCAAAACTGCTAATCGGATGTGAATTTAATTTAGCACAGATGTGGACGACAATTTGATAAACACAAAGAATAATTTTCACCCCGAACAGTGTACGTTCACTAGGGTCGCCGTGGGTGAAACCGCGGGGCACAGCTAGTACAGATATAAATGTACGAATAATGATACCAAAAACGGATGACCTTGCTAACACGCTTTCTTGTAAGTCATGTCAGCAGTGACTTTGGGGTTTCCAACAAGCTATAGGTACTGCGGAAATTTGTATTCTGATCAGCTCTCAACACGTTCTACAAAATTCTATTCTTACAAACAGTATAAATATTCAAAAAAGGCTGAATGTACCGGCGATCCGATATCATGTGGCCGCTTTAGGGATCCGGGATGGGTAAAAAACGAGGTCCTGTTTAAACCTTTAGTAGTCCGCCTGTCGTCAGGCTATATCTCATGGACGGTGATAACTAGACAGTTGAAATGTTCACATATTACGGTGTTGCCGCTATAACGAACACAAAAAGAATAGAATAAATTAATAATTTATGGTACAACAAAAATTTTTTTTAGCCGGATTTTTATAATGGTACGGATCCCTTCGTACGCACGTCGGACTAGAGCTTGGACTAGCGCTTGTTTTAGTGTTCTACGTGCCAACACGTGTCTTTGAACATGATAAGTTTTAGTTATACCTACTTTGGCCTGATACAGATATAACATGACGTTATAACAGATTCCACAAGCCCCCACACCATGGTTCAAGCCTCGTCGTGGCGGAGGGACTTCAATTGGCTTAGCCTGGTGTGAACCCAGGCGAAGCCAATTGAACCGAGGGGGATCTTTTCACCCCGCTTATAAAAAGGGGGGCTTAAATATCAGGAGGAAGAATCGCTCTCGGTACCACTCTTATAAGAAGATGGGACCTAAGAGCAACAGGAGGTGGCGCTTTTGCGCACGGGGCAAGGGGCGAAGATGGGGGAACCTCACCCCATTGCACTGTCCTAAAGTCGGTGGGGTTATCCTGTAGTGCTGGGCAACCCCAGTTGTGGATGTGGAATTGGTCCCTTAGGGTCTAGCCGACGAGGTGCCCTGATGATAGTTGTTCCGGGGCACCTCACCAAGGGCGGCACTGACGGCACTCGCGGTGGTTTTTGTGGGTATTCGGCACTATCATGTGCCGCGAGTCCCACACACCACTGGACTCCACCCTGGGCCGGTGAGGACGCGTAAATGCGTTTCCCCGCGTCAACAAAGAAAAAAGATTCCACAAGTCCCGGTTAGCCAATTAAAAACGTTATTAACAAATAAACTACAAATTTGAATTTTACGGATGATGTGGCTAAGTAACAGGAAGAATAGCTACTTGATACTCTGTCTATGACATGGGCTTAGAAATCATTATACATTTCTATCCAGAAATGGCGTCATTATATCATAACTGTATGATAGCACTATTCCCAGCCGTTATAGGTGCGTTATAAAAAAATATGGCCCGTGTTATTCACGGGCGGAAGCCAGGACGGATAATTAATGATTCGCAATGCCTTATACAGACTGATATCGAGTTGAACTCAGGTTTTGAGATTAGAGGAAAGAACCTATCAATGACTAGATAACGGTTCTCGATATACTTTTTTATTCGGTCTTCAAAAGAGCAGACATCACGTAAAATTGAATTGTTGAAACACATCACCTGATGGCGTAAAAGAGACGACTTGTTAGAATCTCTCGCTCGCATGCTCCGTCCGCTC
Organism: Eumaeus atala; assembly: GCA_017140195.1. Taxonomy (NCBI): domain Eukaryota; kingdom Metazoa; phylum Arthropoda; class Insecta; order Lepidoptera; family Lycaenidae; genus Eumaeus; species Eumaeus atala. The sequence continues at coordinate 1,324,974 of JAFELO010000262.1, read as the reverse complement.
GGAACATTACAATGACTTGTAACGTTACTACGATGTGATACAGCTAGCGTTACTGATGTACAAGACGTTATCTTCATCACGTCAAAAGCAACTTACTGTATGACAGGATCCTCAGAGCGGTTGTCGTCGTCGTCATCAGGGCGCAACACGGCGGCGAAGGCCTGCAGCCAGTCGAACAGGTTGATGTGCTTGCCGCACTCGCGGTGCAGCTTGTACGCGAGGCTCACGTCGGGCAGCGACGCCGACACGCTGTCAGCCGACGGCAGATGGCAGCACGTGCACTAAAACAAGACAGCGTCAGGAAATACGAATGTAGTTTGTAGGAAGTACAGCCTAACTGCAGTGTCGGAGAATTGGGTAGGCACGACCGGGGAGGTAACACTCGCTCACATGACACCACCCTAAAGTGACAGCTTTGTTTTCGCATTTCGTTCGCGAGGGGAACAGGAAAGGAGGGCAATGTATCTGAACGACAATTACGGGGATATCCATGAGCGTCGGTAGTCGTCGAAATGCTCCCAATGCTCACCAAGAGAAACCTCAGCCAAGTGCAAGCGCACTTTAGTATAAAAATAAACACAAGTTTAATCCTACCATTATCATAAACGCGGAACTTCGCATGGATGTTTGAATGTTTTTACCATGCAAGAACGGCCTTAGCACAGATGTATAGATTACGATTTTTCATGAAATTTATTACATATCGTAATTTTATCCCGAAATAATGAATGATATCTGGCCTTAGAATAGATTTATGAATTTCCTGCTAACGAAACCTATGCGCCTTATCTATGGAGAGTTTAACTTCATAAGTCTAGAGATCATATTTGATAACTTGACTTATGTTTGTTTTTATTTTCTCCTTACTAAAAAAACTGCCTACAGAAAAAACATAGCAAATATTCCTAAACATACAAAAGCTTATAAAAAGCTCACAACTTATCGAATGTTTTTTTTACGAATCGTTTGGAACTAGATATAAATTAAGGAAGAAGTTAATCATTATAATAACAATCATTGTTGATGATTTCATCATCAGGCTGTTTCTGTCCACAGTCGAACACAGGTTTCTTTCATCATAAGCAAAGACCCCTATCGTTTACCTACTTAATCAAACTATAGATGATTATTAGATGGATGTAAGGTTAGTTTTACCAAAGAAGACCCAAAATTGTATGGAGCGTAAAACTGGTCATGTAACAGCTTCGAAATAAACGAAGTGATTTCTTCATGAATGAATGAATAAAATAAACTTTATTGTGCACAACATTTTAATTAATGGGACAAACCAACCCCAGAAATGGCCGGTTCTCATTTCATATTATAATAAAGTGCTAGATTATTTGGCGTCCATTGAGAGAGACCAGCGTCCGGCAGCGGCCCGATAACACTGATCAGGATGATGATTATGACCAAAATGAGTAGTTAGAAGTGTCTCCTCGTAGTAGGTAAAACAAGGGACCTACCTGTAAATAATAGACGGGATTACTGAGCGCGGTGTGCAGCGCTCCTCGCGGCGAGCCCACGATCTGTTTCTTGATGTTGGCCACATCGGTGAAGAACAGGACCTCGTGGAGCGGCTGGGTGTGAGGCGGGCGCAGCCCCTTGAGGAACACCTCCTCCAAGTAGCTGACAAAACGGGAGCGGACCATCTCGTATTCGGATTGTATCTTGTCCGCCCTCGTCGCTTTTAGAAGTTTCTAAAGTCAAACAAAATTGCTGAATTTATTGTTTTTTTTAATATTGTGTTACTTTCCTGTCCCTCCAACGGACCACCGGACACTCATACATCGCATAAAAAGGCTGCACAGCTGCCTTTTTGCGATTGTACCGTGTGAGCGAGAGATACATCCCTTAAACGTTAGTGCCGCTCTCTCTCACATATTGCCTGTAATTATCTCGCTCTCTCGCTCTCGCTCATATGTAACTGTAGTGGCTGCTGTGCTGTCTCGTGTTGTCTATGTGAGAGTAAGGTGACGTGTAGGTGGGAAGCAACACAACTGAAATTTTTCTCACGCTTTGCGCACGTCTGGTTGTCAATAGACGTAATGGGAATAATTTCTTATATTGCAGATGTTAATGGGTAACCTGGGTGGGTACCCATTAACATCAGGTTATAAGAAATCCACTTGCACCTTAAAAAACTTCCTTAAAAGAATGTTATTACCTCTTTCAACTTGTATCTACTTCCAAGAACATTTTCCGAGTCGATCTCCATTTTTCGTTCATTTACTTGTACTGTTGCCTCGTTACTGGCGTTCTCGATCTGCCTCACAAACGTGAGCAGATGCACTCGAACCTTCTTTATGAAATCTTCTCCAAACTCAGCTTCCACTGATACATGATCTACGTTATTCTTCATCGGAGTAGACCTGAGAGGCTTCACTGGATACACGGACTGTAGCGCCGCGTTCACGTCCTTAAGTGCATTATTTATAGTTTCCAATAACTTCATTTGTGATTGGAATTTTACAAGCTGCATGGATTCCTTAAAAGCTTCTGTACTTGTTATTGATTCCGTCGCACATTTCATGTAAATTTCTCGCAACTATTTCGAAAGGAACATAAAATAAATTCTTCCCTTAGGTATGGGTACTAGAAATAGTTAAGAGGTAGTACCACGCTGCATTGCAGCCGAATTCGACCTGCACGACGGCGCGTACCTCTCACTCACATGATACCGCTTAGAAAGTGATGGCTCCGATTTCGTTTTTCGTACGATTTGTAAGTAGCCGGTGGCGCATTGGGCGGTGGGAGTGAAGGTAACGCTGCGTGCGTACGGACGTTATAACGCGTCGGTAGTCACCGAATTACTCTGTTGTCCCCTATGATATAGAAAAGGCTATATCGGTTGTCTTCACATGCTTTGATTTTTTTTTCTATCTCCGGTCTTCACGAGACACAAAGCTCACTTCACGACAGGGCAAGGGACTTTAAGTAAATCAAATGGACATATACCTAGTCTTGCCATAAGTATTGTAACAAAGAGAAATTTTTTTTATTAATAGCCAATAACATTTATTACTTTTACAGCGTGTTAGTTTAATACACAAATGTAAAACAATCAAAAATGTAAGAAGCTTATTCGAAGCGGCCTCCATTGGCTGCAACACAGTCCTTTAAATGATAAGGCCAGTTATTGATAGAATAAGGCATAGAATATAAAAGGCATTGAAATAGGAATTATACCTATAACATCTAGTGAATAATATATCTGCTCTACTTACGGTTTTCCCAAAAATATTCTTGGGCAGATCCTTTGTGAATGCTGCAAATAATCTAACACACACATAGAAACTTAGCACATAATCGTGCAGTTTATTCATTTGATTATAAACTACTTCCTTAAAGTAACTATCGTCTTCGAACAGTCTCACTTTGGTTTTACAGTCTTGTTCCTCTAAGAACGGTCGGAAAGACATCAACTTCCTTATGTTTTCTAGATCATGTTTGTTTAAATTCATCACGGCTTCATCGATCTGGTTTCTTTGGCAACAAAGTGATTTTATATTATTCCCGTAGAAATGTTCCATCATACAATACTGAAATATATATTTTTCATTATAATACAAATTAAATATTTTTCATTATTTTGCAATTGATTTCTGTTACTGACTCTCCGACGATGCAACATCGAAACCCTTAAACGCAAGAAGCTGTAGAAAAAGAAGAATTTTTTATGGGGCTGAAATCTAGAAAACTAAAAGAATATTTTTGAAAACATTATGTCAGGGGGGACGAAATAGGGATTAAAATCCCTCTATATCCATCCCTTTTGTAAACTCTTAATAGCTTATCAAATAGGCTTAATTTGAGTGCTAAACAAGTGTTGTTGGCTTGTGTATTGGCTGCATTTATCCCACCCAAATCGTCCCGGGGAACGTTTTTTTTTTTTAACAATATTATAGATATGCAATCGAGCAAATGAGCTTTATGCTTATGCTTATGGCTACCAAATATCAACGCCCACAGACATACGCATATTGGCATGCAAGTGCGTGGCCCTCCTTTCCCTAACTACGTAATAAGCCACTACTCACAAACCACACTAAACGAGACAGTATGGCTATCACTTTACGTGTGCGCGCATGACCGGCACGTTTCGCCACGGGATTTTTTATTCCACCCAATTCGGATGCAATGCAGCAAAGCCACTACGTCGATCTAATATAATACAACAGTACCATCTGTAGGTTCTATTGCGTTTCAAGCTGTCTGTCAGTCCAGTTACTCCAACGGAATCTGCTAAAAGTGGCCAAATTGTGGTACAATACGGCCGTACATCTGTACGTCTCTGGGGAGTGGTAACACTTATGCCACATACGTCATCAACGTATTACTACTGTATTTGTTAATAGCTCGAAAGTAATGAAGTTGTAGAATGTGAACATTTACGTACTGTAATATGTAACCCCAGAAAAGTTTTGGTAACAGATAATTTACTGCTGCATTGCAGCTGAGTGAGGACGGCGCGACCGAGGACGTGCCTCTAGCTCACACTATACCGCCTCAAAGTGACAGCGTTTTATGAGTTTCCGGTATCCCTTTTTAAGGGCCGAAGGAAGAAAGGCAACATGGGAGTGTAACATTGATGCAGGTGGCCCAAGTCTGTAATTACGTACGGCGGAAGGCCACGACTGCTCGTTTTTCCTCTTATACTACAAAACACATACTCTTCCCTAATCCTAATTGAACTTAAAATCTACTTAATACGCACCTTTACGCTTTGGATAAGTCCTGTAACAGAAAAATCATAGAACAGAAAAACGTCTGTCAACAATTCAAAAGCCTTTCCTGACAAGTGAAATGGACTCGTGTGAGTTAAAAATATATTTTCTAAAACCTGCAAAAAATAACAATAGCGAAACAAAACAATTAAGAAGCAATAAAGAGTAATGTTTTGTTTATAAAAAACATAATAAAAAAAATTAAAGATAAAAAGATTAAAATAAGAATAAGTTTTGCTTGTTACTATCGAACTAATCTTAACACAAAAATGAACCCGAAAATGAATTAGACCCGCACGAAGGAGGCCGTTCTCGCTTACATTGGAACGACGTGTCATGATCGCTATGCTGTCGCGTTTCATGCGGTTTGTAAGAGTGTCATCTCTCAGTAGGACTTCATTCTATTGAGAGGTGGGCCGTACCTCGGCGAACACGTTAAATATAGTATCGAATTGCCGTTCCATCGAAATAAGGAGAATGAGGGAATGAGGAGTGCACCTGTGCCTGCGCACACACATGTGTACACAGTCTCTACAGAGATGGCCGCCGTGGCCGAGTATCGGCTAGGACGACATTATATAGGTATGGAGTAAAGTAAGGCAATGCAGATGCATTGCCTGCAGATGCATGCAGCAAAATCTGGGTATTTATGATTGTCGGTAGTCACCAAAAGTTCTATCACTTGTTTGCCCCTCTATATTAGAAAAATAAACTTAGCATTACTAAAAATAGTTAATTAATGTATGTACCATTAAATCATTTCTGCCTCGTGGTCTAGTAGTAGGCATGTTTCTATCGGGATGACCACCGTAGCCGAAATTCGGCTAGGATGAGATTATTATTACTAAATTATAATATTCTAACTTACCTCATTCATATAAATGTGTGATGGATGTGAATGGAAGACTTTTATAAGCAGCTTCGCAGACACGTTGTATGGAAACGATTTGTGCAGAGCGGACACAGATGTGGCCACCCCAAATATCAGTAGCAAGGGTAGTGATGAAATGTAGGAACTGAAATTGAAAATAATCGCCCATTCATTAAAAATGTATACATAAAAGAACTTGATGTGATAAGCGCACATGGTTTTTATTTTTTATAAGTTTAATTTGTGAAATAATCAATATAGTTTCTTGTGTTGTATCTGTTACCAATGGCGCTCTATGGGAGAGGCCTGACTGTGAACGTTGGCTGATGATAATATTATACTGAAAATAACAAGCGAAATCTTACAAGCTTTGGTAATCGCGGGCTGCGTGAAAAAGTGGTATAGCTAATGATGTTATCATTCTCAATATTTATTGGGTTTAATTTTATGTAAAATAAAATAATAATATGTTCTAATTAGAAGACATTTTTGTAACAATACTACAGAGTTCATCTGCATAAATGCAATAGAGACTCTGATACGTAATGGTTCCTCCGTTTGGATGGATGGATTTTCAAATTAAAATCAACCCAATACTATACATGTGAAAAATTAGATGGCAATTTGGATGTTTGTAGCTGAATCACATAGGTTTGAGATGAAAGGGCATGCATGGTGTATGTATAATATCAACAAAAATGCAGGTACCAAAATAAAAATAGTAACACATTTTCATTTGTTTCCTTATACAAAAATTCGTGAATTGCCATAATTTTTTGTGTAAAATTGGATTGATGTAAGAGGGGAATAACAGCTCTTCATAAAGATAAAAAATAATTTCCATAATAGGAATTTGAAACATTACTAATATCCTTACAGAGACTTCCCAACAAGAGAGAGAGCTCCTCCGAGACGGCTACAACAATACTTATATGAAATTTTCTGTGTATATTTGTTACATCTGAGAATCGATTATAAAGTATATTTCCATGTACCGATATTTCCATGGGATCGAAACTTTATTACACATAGAAAACTGCATTTAAAAATTGGTGAATTTATTTCGGTGGAGTTTGGTTACAAACACTGTTGCACTGTTATATATAAGTTTTACTTTTTGGACAGATATTTAACATAAAACTACCTGAGAATCATCACAAAATCCTGTAAGATGCTGCAATTAAAACTTTCAAAGTCTGGCATAATTACTACTAAAGGTTGTCTACTCCTGCTCGTCTTATTTGGTGATGCTAGTTGTAGTTCTTCATACCATTTCTTAAGTGTTTTCATTGTACATTGATTCTTTTTCACTTTAGTCATTGTCAAACTCATATTTCCATCAAAGCTTTCATCTTCAACATCATTCTGCAATAAAATCACATTATATTTCTAAGTTATTCTTTTTTTGATCATTGAATGCAGATGGGCATTCAAGGCAACCTGAGGCTCATATACATCTTGCACAACTGGAAGATACAAAGATGTGTTGCCCTTTCCTCATTTACCCAACCTTCTCATTCCAACTCAATTTTTTAGTCTGTCTTATTTTTAATGTCTTAACATATTCTCAGCTTGGATGCTGAACTTACTACACTGTAGATATCTGATAGTTTTTATTAAGATTTAATTTAGCATGTGTACTGTAGAGAATTACTATATACATAAACTGTACTCAAATTTATTTTTATCTGATATGTGTTTATATTTTTCGCCTCTGTGGTGTAACGGTGCGGGTGTCGCCTGTTAAGACCATAGGCGCGTGTGGTCCTGGGTTCGATCCCAGGTCGGGCAACTGTTATTGAATGTTTTTCAGGTTATTCTGAGCATACATTACATTGTCCAGGATTGGAATGTGCCCGAAGTGGCCATAGAAGCATATGGAAGCCACCTGCGACATCGCGGGCCTCAGTACATTGGCTAATTGTGGGTGTGCTAGTATATCTACTGGACTTACGAGTTGTGGATGTACTAGCACTACCTCTACCTCTTCGGGGATAATAGGCGCGAAGTTACTAATAAATAAAAAATATAGTTACTATATTTATTATTTATGCCATACTAAGCATTTCATCTTACTTACCCTGCTTGCATTAATCAATTGCCAGACAGAGTTTTCGACTAAATGTCTTAGCGTCGTAGCGTCTTGTGAATTAATCAAAGCAACATAGGGTGTCACATCTTCCCTGAAATAAAATTATTTAATTATTTATACACATCTAAAATTTGTCATAGGGTGTCACATCTTCCCTGAAATAAAATTATTTAATTATTTATACACATCTAAAATTTGTCATAGGGTGTCACATCTTCCCTGAAATAAAATTATTTATATTATTTATACACATCTAAAATTTGGAACGCTATCATCATTATTAACACAGTGTATTTTATCAGATTGTGAAACACTTAATAAGCCACGATACAATCTGTTGTAGTTGTTGTGTTATTTGTAACATTTGCGTAAACCTAAGAAATCTTACACCTTATAAGAAATTTATTTAAATTTGTATAACTGAAATTATGAGTATGATGATCATAATAGATAAGTTGTAGATGTAACTCCATACTGTCAATTTTAACACAAGTGTTTATGAAAAGGGCACAGCACTTGTCATGAACACACCTAACATTTAACCGGCTAGACTGGGGGCAAATTTAATTAAATACTAATATTAAAAATTATTATACATATCAACACCAGTTATTGGAAATGTCTATACCAGAACAAATATCTTATATTACTGGTATTTTGCCCTTTATGTATTGTGAATAGAGCATATAGTATCATGCACAATGGTGGCCCACCACAACTGGGCAGGTATGTTTTGCTCACACAATACAATCATAAAGAGACATTTTTTTCTAGGTAGTGACATGCTGCATATGAGGATGTAGTGCAATGCACCATGCATGCAACGGAATTGGAATGGCAAAACCGAAACAGTACCTCTTGCTCACTTGATACCGACATAACATGACAGGCATCGCTTTTTGCATTTTTGTGGAGCTTGTGGGTAGCCATTGGCCCAAAGGGGTAAGGGGAGTGGGATGATACAAGAGCAACGCATCTGCTTAACAATCATGCCAATCTCCATGGGCATTGGTAGTCATCAGAATACTCAAATTGCTGCTCTGTCCCCATAAAATATGGTCCCCACTATAATATTAATATATTTAAATAATAGATTATATAAATATATAATTAGGAGCTCAGCTAGAGTTACTTACTTGATTTTATTTACTAAAGCTTTGAACTGGTTGACATGATCTGGTTGGTTCACCCCGGTGAGTAATGTGCCACTGGGTATGATCCCTTCAACTGAGCCTATATCATTCTCTTCATAAAACTTACCTGTATAATTGACTATATCATTAAGTAACATACTGTATGTTTGTTCCTGCAGTGCCTGTAACAGTGTAAATACAAATGTGATTAACACATGAGAATTATGCTACAAAAACAATACTATATCAAATTATGAAAATTTTGGAATGACTCTAAATGATATAACTGGCCTTGCTACAGAATTTTGAATTGACAAAAAATGTTGTTGAAAGTGTTCTATTTATAGGGTAATAGAATGACTACCTCGTGGTCCAGTGGTAAGCATGTTCAGCCACAGACTGTGCAGTCCCAGGTTCAATTCCTGGGTCAGACTGGGTGGAGTTAGGATGTTAAGCCCCCATGCCTCGGAGATGGAGACCGGAACGAAAATGTCAGATTCCATCGGAAAAGATGAAGGAATAGAGAGTGCACTTGTCTCAGCACAAACACCTGTCATAATATGTCCCGCGCAGATGTCTCTTCTTGATAACCGAAATTCAGCTACGACGACATTATTTGTAGGGAACAAGTTGCAGAAACCAGCCCACATTCGCAGAAATGTATTGACATGTGAATGTTTATTACCAACAATAGTAATCTTACTTAAAGACCTACTTTCCAAGTGAAGTACAAGTCTTTGCAATAAATAAAAAATACTTTATTTACCTTTATTTGATCTTCTATGAGTTGCCAATTATATTTGTATGTAATATACCATGGTTCTTTAGTATACATTGATTCGAAAAGATTGCTTTTTGACTTCCTTTTAGCTTTAGTTTTTTTATAACCATTTGAAAATAGAAACACACCCTAAAATAAAAGAATAAAGGAATTTGAAAATAACCACACAGTTCAATTTAATTTATTAATTAAAACTACTAGTCAATTATTATACCTTGGATACTGAAACAGTTGAATCCATAACGACTTTAGGAACATACACTTACACAAAATTTTATGTATTTTGTATCGTAGCCTTTTCAAAATAAAAATCTTGTTTTTTGTATGATCCTTCTTATATGATTGGTCACGAAATACAAAACTTCTATATATATTTTTTACACAATTTACTTTCTGACAGGCTGGTACCTGATAATTAATGGCCAAATTCTTATAAAATAAACTGAAATATAGAAACTTGCAGATTCAGTAAATTGTAAACATTTTGCATTTGGATTTTCGCTCCTTTGCGGATTGTAATGTCACTTGTCAGTGTCAATTATCGATACTTATTAAATATCGACAAATCATAATATCTGTCGTTCGATAATCGATATACCGATGTTTTTCGCTATTGACACCCGTCCAATTTGACCAAGTTATTAATTCCACCTCATTAATTTGTTTTATGCTTTCACGATTTGTACCCATATTCTCATAAACTTTTCTCGTGGACTCATCTCATTAGTAATATTCTATTAATTGAGTATCGGTAGAGTTCTAGGAAATTGAAATTGAATTGAAACAAAAACAATTGCATTTAATACAAACATAATAATTACGCAGAAAATAGTAAAAATCTTGAAAATTTTCTAATAATATATGTGCAGGTCTACTTGAAACTAATTAGACGAAATAACTAAATTGTTCGCATGCTTCAAACTTTCGAGCATTGAAATATTTCAAAAAATGTACTGTTAGAATGTCAACGGTTATGCACATTAGGCAATATTTTTGTTCTCTTAAGATAATGGTTGCTTTGATGTTTATCAAATGGCACCAATATACAGTAGCAACTAGTTTCCTCATTCCTATAATTTTAAGTACTCTACATAAAATTTACATTATTGTCTCCAAAACTGAAAATATAAAGAATTTGTCTGCAACTGATGTTTTTTCGAAACGATATTTTTCACTTTCGATTCGAACTTCATTAATATAATATTGCTGAAAAAAAAATATTATATACATAGTAAAATTGCCATCAGAACTGCTGCTACAATAGCATACAAGAGATATCCATTCAACTGAATCCAGTTGAATTTTTATTTTCATTCAATCATAATATCAACTTTATGCGATCGCCTTGGGACAGTACCCGATAAATCAATAAATAGGTGCGTTTAAATTAAGTAATTCAGATACAGATATTTTAAAGAATGGTATCTGAAATACTAGATATAATATGAATATACGTCGAATAAATGGCCTGTCAAAATTATAAATTTATGTTTTATTGATCAAATTTAGCAATTGACATTCTATATCGGGTTATATTATTCACATAGAGATAACACCAATAAAGAAAGTCCTAAAATACAGTCATCTAAGTCTAAAAAGACTGCAAATGTAGTGCACTTTCTATCTCTCTTTTTTGTTTCATTCTCTCTGCGCAATGCGCATGCGAGATCAGATTCTATCTAATCTCGTATGTGCATTGCGTATCATCCCTTATCTTTTTTTCTTTGTTGACGCGGGGATTACGCGGCATTCACCAGCCCTGGCCGTAATATAAAAATGCGTTTCCACGTAAATGCGTTTCCCGTGGTGGACTTCAGTGGTGTGTGGGACTCGAGGCACATAATAGTGCCGAATACCCACAAAAACCACCGCGATTGCCATCACTGCCGCCCTTGGTGCCCCGGAACAAGGGCACCTCGACAGCTAGTCAGCCCCCTAGGGACGAACTCCACCTCCACAGATGGGGTTGCCCAGCACTAAAGGACAACCCCACCGACTTTGGAACAGTGCAAGGTGGTGTGGTTCCCATCCTCGCCCCTTGCCCCGTGCACAAAAGCGCCACCTCCTGTTGCTCTTAGGTCCCCTCTTCTTATAAGAGGGGTACCGAGGACGATTCCTCCTCCTGATCTTTAAGTCCCCTCTTCTTATAAGAGGGGTGCAGAGATCCCCCTCGGTTCAATCGGCTCCGCCTGGGTTCACCTCTTTTATAATTTACCTGTACCTTGTTCTCATTTCGGATACAGAATTAAAAAATTGGCCTCACGACAAAATAAATGCAGCCTGCCTGATATATCCGTGATTTTTCATACTAGTACTACGTTCTCTTCGATTTCTCATTTGCGACATTCCCTACTGACAAATGTGTCAAGGTGTAAAAATGACAGACAGGTAGAGGATTGATTTCAGGATGTAGATAATATCTGGCGTAACCCTCACCGACCGCGTTCGTAACAAAGAAGTGAGAGAGAGATTAGGAAGGAATGAAGGTATCGGTGTTAAAATGAGAAAGGGCATGCTCCGATGGTTCGGACATGTAGAAAGAATGATGGATATAAGGTTAACGAAACAGATATACAATGCGAATTAGGAAGGCTGCAGGTACCGGGGAAGATCCAGACTAACACACCACGATCAAATTAGTCGGGTATTCTCCGAAGGTGGTGTTCGGAGTCTTCGCACCCGGCGTGTTTCTATAAAGAGAGTTATAAAATTGGAGGAGGCAAGGCAGGTATGTAAGGATCGTGACCTGTGGCGCTCCCCTCTCTCTGCCTACCCCGTTAGGGAACTGACGTTATGATGTGTTGTTTTAGTTGTTGTTGTAGATAATATGTCGCAGTCAGATTATATAGGTCGCCGTATCACAGTGTAGCAATAATGATTTGCATTTTGATAAATTTATTTACATGATCTGTATGGCTATTAATTTGATAGACTGTATCATTATTGTGTTAGTTTGAATAGTATATGCCACGTGTGAAAAAAGGGTGTTAAATTATATTTTATTGTTACAGAATCTATCTTGCCTGATTTTTGTTGGCTGAGGAAGCCAAGAGAATGGGACGGGATATTATTGGTTGTGTGTTCCTTTTCAGAGCTCTACTCCTTTTTTCTTTTTTGAGTTAGATTTCATATGAAGATATGATGTCACTATAATATTCGACTATTGAATTTAAGGATTGAAGAACCATCTGTGAGCAATTAGTGGTTTGGAATAATTATGTATAGAAAGGAGTCCTCTAGGTTGCAGCAGGGAGTCTCGGACAACTGCCAAGATAAAACCTCGTTCCCTAATTTTTTACTAACCATTATCAAAAACTGCATTAATTCCATTATTTGTTCCTTGTATTATTCTAAGATTCTTCTTGATTGTGAATATGGAGAAACCATCATTAAATAAATATATTTAAATCCTGACTAAACCTCTAATAGCCCTTTACCCCCAGAAGGGCAACTAACAATTGGCGCCCAACGTGGGACCCGAACCCACGATCCTGAGATTAAGAGTCTCATGCTCTACCGATTGAGCTAGCCGGGCACCAGTAAGGTACGGCTAACCATTTTCAAAAACTGGACAGTTTTGTATTGTGGTGGGTCATCATGCTAGACTTTTTTTCGGACCTAAACTTATGCTGTGGAAGCAAAGATACGCCAAATACAGTTTCATCAGGTTGCTATGAGTACTCGTCAGGCAACGAGACTAGGTTTGGGGCTGAAACAGAAACCAAACCCCCTCTCTCCCGCAGATGGGAGAGATGCATCCCGATATGAGAGTGTTTGTAACGCTAATTTAAATATTATTATTATGGCCATTGGGATCGAGAGGCCCCTTTTCCCCCAATTTGACACCTTTGGCAGCGTACAGTAGCTAAAATGGCCACGGCGCTGACGTGAACGTTTGGGTCATGGAGAGGATCATGAAGGGGGGGG
>JAFELO010000262.1:1286594-1309103 GCA_017140195.1 Eumaeus atala | reverse complement strand
CGTGAAGAAGTATGCAAGTGCTCACATTACGATTCCAGACGATTCTCCCGACCCGACCTGACCAAACTATCAATATAAAAGTTTAGTCTGCGAGGGCGTTTAAAATCATTTCGTTGAATGAAACCACATTTGAAAAAACTAATTTCACTTAATATGTTGTGACATATTAAGTTTTTTTTTTAATAAGCCTTTGACTTTTCCATATACAATAACATTAATTTACGAAAAGCTATGTCTAATAGAATAAATTATACTAGAATATGTCGAGTGTCACTGGGGAGACCGCGGGGAGAGTGTGGCCACCTCGCACGGTGATTGACGACCTTCTTCGGTGTTATATTTGTACTCCTTTTCTCCGGATTGGTGTTCCGATCCTGTAGGTGTCGCTCGGTTGTCTTGGTTCGAGGTGGAGGATTCTAATGGAGTGCTGGCACTGAATGGAATGCCTTCTGCGTTGTATGTGACCTCCCCGGCGCCTACGTATTCAGAGGGTTGGTAGCCGTAGGTGTTCAAGCTGGAATACAATAATAAATTATTTGTTTTTTTAATTTCTAACAGGTTTGGTACTCCATAATTGCCACAGCGCCTAATCCCTGTGTCACCTGAGAAAAAGCAAAGTGCTACAACCGTCTTGGGATCAAGAAACTTCCACACATCACCATAAGAGGAGCAAAATTGTTTCTTATTTTTGTCTTACTAAAAAAAGTACTTACTGAACGCAAAAATATCCGTTTTTTACAAGTGTCTTCCTGGAGGACCAACATATAGTTAAAAATAGATCTTATGTGATATGTATGCTTATGAATACCTACCTACGGATGTTTATTGGTGTCGGTAGACATTAAAAGGTTCCGACTGCTCGTTTATCCCAATATACTAGGTATATAAAAATACTCACCTATTAGGCCAATACGATATATCTTCAATCGTGTGATGCGCATACGGTGCATAAGCGTGTTGGTAATACGGGGAGTGGTGCTGCGCGGGAGTATCGTACTGCAAGGGGTACAGCGGTGCCGGCGCAGTCGTAGGTGCTGACGAACTTGTGGGTGGCGCTGAGTATTCTATAGGAGGCGCGGGGGCGTACGCGTGCGGTGGCGTGCGGTAGGGAGCGGGTGAGGCGTTGGGCTGCGGGGAGCTGTTCCCTTGTGTCCAGTAGCCGCTGCTACCGGCCCAGGTGTAGCTGCCGTTACTGTTCGCTGCCACTACCGATGAGCGCTCGCTGCTGCTGTACGTGGCTGGAATTATAACAACATCATCAATTTTCTATGTAAATGTATAAGATTATAGTATGTGAAGAGATATTGCTGAGTTGAAACGATTTAGAATAGGGGCACACCGTCGAATATTATGCGGTTTTTAATAGCACAAATAATACCTTTCTAGGTCTAGTGGTATGTTGCGCGCGGCACATTATATTGCCGAATACCCACAAAAATCACCGCGAATGCCATGAGGTGCCCCGGAACTACAAATCGTCAGGGCACTTCGACGACTATTTAGTCCCTTAAGGAACCATGGTACAGCATGATACATAAACCTGTATGTACACAACCATGGTGCATAAACCTGTCCAATAATCGGCAATAGTGATGATGTCGAATACATTTGCACTTTACGGCCAGATTACCTGACCTAGCCTCCAATATTTTACTAATTATGAATTTTAAGTGTATTGCTTTTCATAAGTATTGCTCTTCATATCCTAAAAAATATTAAACACGTTCAAAATAACAGAGCCTTCTATATATTTCTCTTAAATATTTAATACAGATAAATACGAAAGATTGATGAACAAATTCAATGACAATCTCTACTATGCTTGCCAACTACATCAAGAGTGAACAAGATGTAGTGAGAATTGGGCTGGCACGATCGGGAAGATCTCTTGCTCAGAGAGATCTCTCGCTCACATGATAACGCCACAACGTCACAGCTATCCTGTTGCGTTTCGTACGCACGCATCTACATTACAAAAAAAAAGCCACCTCCATCCATGCGCCTACCCACCTCCGGTATACGGAGCGAATCATGGAAGATGCACGGGGGTTTGCTCACCGGCTCTGTTCCCCAACGTGCAATTCTTAACTCTCTACACATTATTTAAGTGCCCTCTCGTTATTTCACTCTCACCTTTCTGGGGCCACACATCACAAAAGCAGAAATTGTCATCGGCCTCGTTAGTCCTGATTATCTCAATGCAGCTACGACGTTACCTGTCCTTCTTCTTCGCGTGCCATGTATGCGCAAACGTCTTAAATTGCCTAAAACTCGGTGATAGACTGGGCCCACTCTCGTCCGTTGACTGCCGTCCAACAGGAGATTTCGCTCATTTTTGTACAAGTCACATTCCCACAGTACATGATCTCTGGTTTCAGCTTCATTATCACAAGGACATGATGGCAGGTCACACAACGCATCCTGTGCAGGCGACCTCTATAACACCCGTGCACTGTTAGTATCTGCGAAATAACGTACTCCACCCAACGATATGCCAGACGCGTTGTAACTTCTGGAAAGAAGCAGTATAGCTTCCTCCCGTCGGCACACGAGACTACCAAGTGGAGATAACATCGTCCGCGATTGCGCTTTTCTTTTCCTTGCGCTTGAGCCCCGCACTCCTCCGGCACACGTCCCTCTCGAAGAACCTCCAGATTGGCAAGCAGAACTCCGGCCAATACTAGTAACGCCGCACTGCTGTATGACCTGTAGGCCTTCGTCAATAAAATCAAAGCAGGTTTTTGGGTGCGTAATAATACACTACGTACAACATACAAGTGAGAGTGTCGACCTTCTTGCCCATCAAAACCGCGTGCAACGCAAAGGATCTAGCATCGTCTATGTGTACCCCAATCACCTTGGTCACAGATACACTCGCGATCGAGGTGCCATTCAACCTAATGGTTGCTCCGTTTTTAAAACGACACTTTATTGTTATAGTCTGGGACTCGGGACTTGGCAGCGGAAAATGTTAGCCTATTACGGGTCCCCCAATCCGACAAAGATCTGTTCAAGTTCGTGGAACATTTCTGTTCGATATCGGCACGCGACGGTGCATCAAATCGTCTGCGAATGCCACAAAACTTACACACTATGGTCTCGGCAATTTACAGGGCCCAATACCGAACCCTGGGGACATCCCATTGGGAAACCTTCCAAGATGTGCCAACTGTGAATCCAACATAATGGTTACAGAAATAACTTACGAGAGTCTGATAGATGTTCGGAGAGAAGCCGATAGCTTTTGCTTTTAACAGCATCATTGGCCACCATGCATTACCGATGGCGCCGGAGATGGCCAAAAGGACGAACTAGACGTACTTATGTGTGGAATTATCTATTATCTTGAAAAATCTGTGATTTTAATACGCTCACAGTTGAATGCCCTCTAACGAATCCTTGCTGATTTTCAAAAATCCACGATGCAAACAGGGAGCGCAACTGTTTTTTTTTCCTAGAATCGGCAGTAATTCCTAGAAGTTGCAATTCTCACTTGTCGATGATAGTTGTCGGTTTCTGTTGTATCATCTGGTCATAGGAAGTACAGAAGCTGATGCATAGCAGTTTCGATGTTGTCAGAATAACCATCTAGAAGATTTCCGCCGTGAATGACATTCTTCTGATGGCGAGATCTACCAGTCGCGGCTCGGTATCTCTAAAATGCTTAATTCTAGCGTCCTTCATGACAACTTTGTATTCTTGTCTGGCTACACGTAGGGCCTCCCGCAGTGAGATATCACATGCGGCTTGACTTTACGGCGCAGATGGTCCAGAGTCAGACTCCTCCATTCGTGGCCCCTGGACTACCCATCCTTGCGATATCTGAGGTATATTTTGGCAG
This sequence comes from Eumaeus atala, assembly GCA_017140195.1. Lineage (NCBI taxonomy): Eukaryota > Metazoa > Arthropoda > Insecta > Lepidoptera > Lycaenidae > Eumaeus > Eumaeus atala. The sequence goes on along the minus strand of JAFELO010000262.1, from coordinate 1,305,262 downwards.
TTTGCGTTAGGATGTAACTAAACTGCTTGTTCTAATTACTAAGGTTCATTTGCCGATTCCTGGAGTCTAGTTTACCCATCCGCAAACATAGCGTCGATCGAAAATAGGCCCAACCTAACCCTCTCTCGCGAAAGGCTAGTCTAAAGGATGCTTCTTCTGTCGACATTGGTCTTGATACGCTGCTACACACCTGATACATAATAAGCTGATGGTCGCTTAAGTTAACACCTTCGTGTAAGCGCAACTCCACCTCTTCTCATGAGAGTCAAATCCACATTAGAATAACCATTTCGTCCGTTGAACGTTGGAGGCTGGCCTTGCTTGTTTTGAATGAAGCTCAATATGAAACCCTCCATTTGGGTCTTCCTATACTGTGTGAAGAGTATTGACGTCGTGTTCACAAAACCAGAGGCTCATCAATCAGTATAGGCTTTCCAGTTAGGTGATACAGAACATAACTTAGGTGTTCGAGGTGTCGCGCCATGTTATGTCCATACTGAAAGTACGTTGATATTATGCATATGCAGGAATCTTGGTAATCGATATGCGTGAAAGTGCAATATTCGGAACTCAGATGGTGTAGCAACAGCATCTGAGTTCCGAATATTGCACTGCCATGTAAACGCAATCTTTTCATTATTGACCAAAATCCCAGCTTTCGTAGTACCTCCACACTGAATCAGTCTTCTTCTGCACTGAGTTGGATACTGCTCTTGGACGAGGACAAAATCTAAGTTCATTTCGATAACAATAACAAGCAGCTCAGATGTGGCAGCCTCCGATCCCTGAAGATTGAGCTGTCCTATAGAAATAATATTTCCTCCCTCTTAACCATATTGAGTCATGTGAACTGCCTGTTTTTCCGCATATATACGAGCTAGGCAAGTCACAAAGTTGCTTATATGAGTGCTTTGCCTCTTTGCGCTTAACGCGCTTGTAGGTAGCGCAACACTCACTTTGTGACTGACATTCGGCTTTACGATGTCCCCTATCTCCACATTTACCACATACCATTTCGGTTACCCCACAATATTTCTCAGGGTGTCCATACTGTTGGCATTTGTTGCAGCAAGTGATGCGTAGGTAGTCGCATACGTCAGCTTCGTTCCAGCCAATATAGGAGCGACCAAGGTTAACCAATTTATCACGAAGTGGTGATGCACGACCGTGGTACGCTCACCGTTACGTCCGCCCTTCTTGTAGGAAACCTTGCAGTTTGAATGAAGTTTCTCTTTTGTCCATTCAGGATCGTCCGAAAGATTCGTGGTCTGCAGGTCTTCAAGAAGACTATCTTCTGCCGGGTCCGTACTTAGGTTGCGGATGGCGACCAAGGGACGACAAGCCTTGGGCTCCGTAGCCTTCTCAGTGTAAGCGGAGCAGCCGCTTTAAGTTTCTCGGCGACTGCAGGTGTAGCGGCCCTGACCGGAATGCCAGAAATTCGGCGTATGCTCCGCACTGGAATGCCCAGGCTACCAGGTCTTACTGCCTTCTGCAGCACGGCTTTGGTGCCCTCAGAAGACTTTATGTCCTTTGTGTTTGGGGAAAACTGTAGTGCTTAACCCTGGTTAGCAGGGATGGCGACCGTTTACTGGCCCTGCGGTCGCTTTAAGAACGATGCGTATGTGAGCGCGGCTGGAGCGACCTAACTGAAATGAGCAGCTCTTTGCTGGGTTACCGAAGCTCATGGTCAGTTCTAGTTGTGCGTATTATAGCTTTGTCGCTGTTACTTGGAGTTCAGACTCGCAAGCTGCAGTTCTAAGGCAGCAACAGCTAAAACGCTTTGGCTCGTTTATTGCGTCATGTTCTGCAGCATTCATTTTGAATTTAGTTGCACTGACTATTACGTTGGATACTTCCGCAATGCGTCGCAAAGAGTTCTTCACGGTATCTAGCATTTGAATTTTGCTCATAGCCATCCACCCAGATTCGGCTGCCGTGACTGCCCCTATGCCGCACTAGGGCTCGGTTCTGGTGTAGTACCTGCCATTGATGCAGTAAGGATCCCCGCAACAGGAGGAACTAAAGCCGGTCGCGAGACTGTACTAAAGTCCATGGTAGCGACCGGTAAGCTGAACCCGTGTGCAGGAATCCGTGCAAACAATATCCTGGGAGCGAATCGCGAAACCCGCCTCCCTACCGATCGACATATGCTCAAGCTCCTGAGAATTGCGCCGAACTTCCATCTCAAAGAACTGCCGAAGTCGTCCCTCCTCATCATCCGCCAAATCAGCACCTACTTCCTACTGTCCTACTGCTATCAAGTTTTAAAAAATAAATAAATAAATAAAAAATAATAATAAATATACACTAAGTGCGGCTATTAGCTAACAGATGGCGCTATTTACTAGGAAACCAATTCAATATCCGAAGAGTGCATATTTTCTATTACTAAGCAAGAAAAATATTTAAAACTATTATCAAAAAATTCACACTGTTACAATAATGGCTTAGTATTAAGATAACGTGTCCTTTCACTTGTTTTTGATTGTGTCCAGGTTGTGGGTAGAAAAATAAATTCCTTACCACGCACTTTACACCTACGAATATTTTTAGCTACGAAAACGTATTGATTTTGTAAACTGATTTATTACTAGGTTCACTATAACCCTTATAAACAACACACAATACTAATTAGGTCGTAAGGTAGAAAAAGATACCAGTTTTTCGAAATATTTTAGCGCAGCACGTACGAACACTGTCCGCTGTCCACTGAACAAATGAGCATTTACCCACCTCACCTCACCTGGAGCGAATCACAGGAGATGCATGGGTGTTTGCGCACCGGCTCTGTTCGCCAACGTGCAATTCTTGACTCACTACATATTATTTATGTGCCCTCTCGTTATTTCACTCTCCCCTTTCTGGGGCCTGACACCACAAATATAGAAGTTGTGATCGGCTTCGTCAGTCCTGATTATCTCTATGCAGCTATATCGTTACCTAGCCTTCCTCTTCGCGTGCCATGTATGCGCAAATGTCTTCAATTGCCTAAAGCTCTGTTCCGTTGCGACAAATCCTGATGATAGACTGGACGTACGATTAATCAGAGCCTTTCAATGACTACCGATGCCCATGAACATTTGCTCTCTTTTTCACCTATTCCACCCCCTCCCCCAAAGGACCACCAGCTACACGCAAACCGCACGAAACGCGGCACCGCAGGTGTCACTTTAAGCCAGTGTAAAAAGGGAGGAATTAGACGACATCCCTCCCGTAACAAGCATAAACAGATGGCAATTCTGTCGACACGCGACAGCATGAATATAGCTTTAGCTTTATTTACATATATTACATGCAATGATGGTTGATTAAAAGACTGTCTGATCTATAGGAAAAGGTTGAGAACCAGATTCAAAATGGTCAAAGATAATACGTCTCATATTCTGAATGTTTCTTTTCTTTTGAGTTACCAACTGAAAAAAGAAACCAAACATCCAACATCCATATCAAAAAGAATCAACTGCAATCAAACTGTAATACACAGTACTAAAATAAATCTAATTTTAAAACTCACATGGAGGTGACAGGGTACGAGGTCTCGACGGTGATCGCGGCGGATAAGGCGCTGGTCTTCTCGACGCCGAGCTACTGCTCCCATACAGTGACTGCGATGTAACGAACCAACCACCAACTGTAACACATATGTAAAAAAAATCATTACGAATTACGCGATTGTCATTATGATCCACGTGTTACAAGTACAGTCTCTAGGTGTTTGCGTCCTTGTTAGTAATATATGGTTGAGTATAGAGCAAAGGGAATATATTTTCATAACGGTTTAGCAGTTGGCCATTGGAGGGGGGAACATCCGCTTAACAATTATGTAGATGTTAATGGGCTCCAACTACTAGTTAGAGTAGTAGTAGTAGTAGTAGATCGTACATGTCGTAAAATGCTTGCCACTAGAATAAAGAGGATCTTAGTGGGTATTCTTTAAGTATAGGTAGTCCTAAGTGTATAAGGTAATTTATAGTTACTTACATTGTGGGTACTGATGTGGTGAAGAACTTTGCTGTGGATAATGAGTCCCAACGAAGTCTCTCTGATAGTAGCCCTCTGGCCGTTCTTTGGCGTCTAGAAATGCTTTCGCAAATGGGTTGTATTTGATTTTGAGTGACGTCACTTCTTCGTTCTGATACGCCGTGACTGCGATGAATTGAGTTTCGGGAAACGGATATGTCATGATACGACGCAGATCCGTACCGACCTTGACCAGGTGGACCCGAGGCTCGTATTTGTGTAGTGAATTAAGCATTATCTAAAAAATGTAATAATATTAATATTGGCTACTAGCAGCACCCCGCGGTTGCGCGGGTGAACGCCGCACTCGCAGCATGGGGATAACCTTTTGCTGCTAGTCCTATATACTGCCGGATCTCCATAAAGTCATGTGTGCAGCTTTTGGTTGCGTGCCCCGGTTCTGTCATGACGGATAGTCAGACCCTTACGACTGAATAATCCCACCAACTTTATGAGAGTGAAATAGATTGCGTTCCCATCCACGACTCCTACTCTTTGAAACCCTCTTCTTAAGAGAAGGGGATAAATAGCATCAACTTCGATTCAATTTAATGTGATTGAGCTGGTTTCACTTTGCTAAACTAAAAAATCAGGCTGCATTTCGATACTCTCAATCTCAAGTCATGCAGCGCGTACCTACCTACTACTTTTTTTTTAAATATCTGGAATGCATTGTCATGTCGGGCTATAACTGCGAGTGACCATATTTGTTGATAGAGAAAGAAGATGAGGATGTATCTTTGTCTATCTCATCTCGCATACGCATTGCGCATAGAGAAATAAATGAAAAACAGAGACGACAGTGAGCCACATTTTCTGTCTCTTTCGACTTAGACGGATGCGTTTTAGACTGGTTTTTCTTCTCTATCTATATTATCTTTATTCGCGCACATTCGCGGTTATCATACTTCGCGCACAGGAGATGCATACTACTATCTCGGAGACACTAGCCCACGAATGTTGTTAATGAATGAATTTTATTAAATATACAATATCCTGCTAATACCGGTAGGCAATAAAAGTATATTGAGATATAAATTAAAATGGTTGTAATTGGTATAATCGGTGTAGGTTTCATTTAGCTCAGGCTTATAGAGCCTGTAGAGTTGTGCAAATATCGCTTAGTAAGTCTGTATTACAATATCCTAAAATACACAAAATTGTATGCACATGATAAAATGTATAAAAAAATATATGGATGAAATTTGGAATTTTTTAAATATTATATGAACACAAACACAATATCGGTGCCATTTGTTGACTTCCAACATCCATTAATATCCGCTTGTATAGATGCGTTGCCCTCTTTCCGCCTGCCCCGCTATGGTGGCCCATATCATATGACCATCAGGATGACCATAAAGTGTATAGTATACGGATAATTAATTATAAGCAAAAAAATAAATCTTTAATAATTGGGTCTCTGAAATTCTTCATCGCCTCTGCACGGCAGTAGAATTGACCCGGCAATGCCAAAGAGACCTGACACTTTTATAGTTAAGGGGGGAAACGAGAAATCGGAGCTTTGTTACGACTACCGACGCCCATGAACATCCACATAATTACTATGCTGATACCTGGCACCCCTTTCCTCCTCCTCTCCGAGGGACCACCGGCTACACTGCCGCAACTTGACAGTCATGCTATCGCATTTCTTGTTAGTCCGTTTCCGGTGACACATTAGAGCGGCGGAGCCTTCCCTGCACCATTGCAGTTCGTCTACATGACAATTGTACGGATGTATATGTAGTTATCTACTTATAAAAAGATTCCTTCTGCTCATTTGTCCTCTTTTTTATAGCATAGGGCAATCATAGGCTTTCTACGACTACCGATGCCCATGAACATCAGCTATTATGTATATGCGTTGCCCTCCTTTTAACCTTCCTCCCCAATGGACATCAGCTACTCACAAACGGGACGAAACGCGACACCCTAGATGTCACTTTACGGCAGTATCAAGTGAGCGAGAGGTACATCCCTGGTCGTGCCGGCTCAATACCTTTGCAATGCAGCATGGCATTACCCCTTACTACTTACCTACTTCTTTTTATAATAGGTATAAGGAAACCTCCTGTAAAATAGGTATCACTTTTATAGAGAATGATCAATAAGACAGTCGAGCGTAAAAATTCTAAAATCGATAGCGGCTCGAATCTCAAAGCTCTAACGGCTAGCCGAACTCTTCGGTGACTTAAAACCTTCTCTAACATAAAAGGAAAATTAATGAAGCATTTAAATTCTTCCCGAAAAACAAGAAGGGACTTGAAATATTTCTACGATAAAAGTAACTCACACTATATTCTGTGATCCTGTCTGTTTGTTTCTGAGTCTGATTTCGTTTGCATGCTTTATAAAATCAGAAGTATTCAAAGCCATTTTATAATTATTTAATTTTTATGTTCTCCATATATCTAAACGAATAATGAAAATGATTGAAATAGTTTATCCAGCAATTTTAAAATAGAACAAAAACAAATCGTTCAGTTAATCCGGGAGTTAACATGTATCAGTTAAATAATGTATTATAATCCAAACAGGACATGTCAATATAGCGTAGAGACAATAATAATTATGACAAATGATAGTGCGTACCACCCGCTAAATAGTTGGTAAAGCTACAGATTTCACACCGAGCCGACAACATATGGATCTAGATATCAGATGTTTACTTTCATGTTCATTCGCACCGAACACCGTGAGAATAACTAGCGGTAGCCGAAGTGTAGCACTATAACACCTTCGTACAACATGCGTTTCATTATCAAAAATTAGTGCACCGCCAGTTCTCGTTACTGTTAATTATGTTCTATTTTAAATAATGAGATGAGCACAAAGAGAGAACACGAACAAATATGACCCTAAGTCAATGTTACCGTATTCTGGTGTAGACTAATAATAGCAGCTTGGTAAGGTAACATTAGAATAATTTAGTACCTTTATCATCGTCTTTTTTTTCGGACCTGATCTTGTGGTGTGGACGAGAAGCCGATCACCCATTCATATCGTTAGTGATAGAATTTCATTATTAATTGGCGATATATTATTTTGCCATTGTAAGTAGGTATCTCTACAGGGTATTTTAAAGTAGCAGCCTTTACACCAAACTATGATCGTATGCTGACTAATTTCGACAAAAGATACCCAAGCAACGCCGACGTGGGTAAAACACTTATGCCGGTAGAGCTCAATAGCCCAAGTAGATGTCAAGTTCTTGGACGAAAATAATTGAAATGTAGGGCTGTTCTTTATATTCTTTCTATGTGAAGAGGGGGTTGTAGATAAGATGAGGAGAGAGCGGGGATGGAAACCTTATCCCATTGTACTGTAGCAATGTTGATGGGGTCGTTCTCTGGCCCGCGACAACCCGGTATGGACAGCACTCACGGGACTGACCACACATCGAAATTACCTAGTGGACCACAGTTCCGTGGTTCCTCACCAAATGATAGCATTCATGGAGGTTCTAGTAAGGGCCCTATCACATACCATCGGTTACCGCACCCAGGGCAGGACCCAGTACGTTCCTTTCATGACGTTTCCCTGCGTCACCAAAAAAGAAAAATACCTACACCTATGCTAAATATATTGTAACGAGCTTGAATTCTGTTTCTAAAAAACTGAGTTTTTATACAACTAGGTGATATATTATTATTGATAATGGAGTTTACTTCTGTATTATGAAGGACTTACCTCTAAGAACCAACTTTTATGTAAATACCACTGGTGGTATGATGCAATAAAAATAGTATTCGTTAATCAGTAGTTTATATTATATATACTTTTATACTTTGACCAAAGAACTATATTGGATCGAAGTATAAAAGTATATTTTATACTTCGACAAAGGACTATATTGGTTCGAAGTATAAAAGTATATTTTATACTTCGACAAAGGACTATATTGGATCGAAGTATGGAAGTATATTTTATACTTCGACCAAATAAATATATTCGATCGAAGTATAAAAGTATATTTTTTTATTTCGACCAAAGAACTATATTGGAGCGAAGTATAAAAGTATATTTTATACATATTATATTTGATCCAAAAAATATTTACCTGTCCGTTTCCATTACTTTTATTTGTAAGTTTTACTTTGGCAAACGATATAGGCTCTTTCATCCAATGTGCACCAAAGTTTGGACTTTCTGGATGAATGTAGATAGCATTTGAAGGCGGCACCTCAGCTTTCCCCCCAGGCACCTGATGATAAAACTATGAAATCAATAAACTTGAAAATGTACAAACCAATATTATATTATAAAAATATAAAAATATTCATTATTAAATATTTTTCAAACATCACATCTATATTATAATCTTTGTCAAGCAAAATATCCTCGTATTTTAAATAAGTAAGTACCTAACATCTCATTAATTTAATTTGTAATGTAATTGTAATTTAATTTGTAATAAAAATAATAATATATGGTATATATTAGGTAGTACATTACATAAGGGGGCCAAGCTAACTCTCATTTTTTGGGACACCCCACTATCAAACTTTCCAAGTAGCGACTAATTTAAATCTACAGATATTTAAAAATAACTTTCCAAATATATATTTTTTCGGTGGGACCTACTATTGGCGACGCTATTGCCTTCGCCCCTACAGCACATCGGACTAGCGCAGACTTCCGTGTCTTCTAATTTAGGGGCTTTGCTAATAGCAGAATTCTTCGGTACCTCATATGTAAAGTAAACGTTAAATACATTCGTAACAACTGTGTCATTACTCAAATCGACTGGAAGATTTCAATTGCTATTTGGAAGCACTTGATATTGACTTGATATTGATATTATTGTCGAATTGCACAAAAATATTATCAAATCTGCCTTGACCTATAGTGTAGCTGAAATGATCATTTAGGTCAAGAACTTCGACCGTAAAATGTCCACTCACCCATTCGCCATTAACGTATTTCCAACGGTGTGTGTCCACTTGAACAAACTCTAGAAGCACGGTGTACATAGCCGTCGGGTCCAGCCCACTGGCAGTTACTTTGACAACGGGAAACATGCGGCTAAAACAAAGATATATTCATGAAAATTTATGGCCCGTAAATATACAATACGCAACGAAAACATTAAGAGTCGGTGCACGTTAGTGTTGTAAAAAACTCAAGTGTTTTCGACTTCATTTCGAAATTTGAGTGGATTCGTTCGTTACATGAGACAAAGATCTTTCTATATTTTAAGTATTCCTATCATCTTCTTTTTTAAGTTATATGTACGCAATATGTAGGCGCGACGTGTAGTCTCCACATGGCTCCAGCGAAGGACCGGCGCTAACAGTTATGCCAGCAAATGCCGAGCATGAGACCGATTTACAGGTGGTTTTAATTGTAATGTAAAAACAAAGGCATATGGTTTCAATGTATTTTTATATACAGTATTTTAATAATCTGTGTGTTTATGCAAATAAATACATTATTTTTTCCTTTCCTGTTTTCAAGTCTTTTGAGTTTTTTTTTTCCGCTGAGAAATGCTTTTAAGCATGCCCTACGGGCGGAGAAATCCTCAGGGGCATGTGGGCCGCGAGAACCGAGGACCGATTGCCCATACCCACTAAACCCCAGCGCTGTTCCCACACATCCGCCATATTGGAGGAGCCACAGGAATGTTTTGGCACGGGACCGCGACTGCACCAGCGGATACCCTTGTAAGGTCTTCTTGGGAGGAGACCTTTCTCTTTCTAACTAACTACATGAAGGTGTATCGCAGCACACCTATCAACTTTGGCCACTTGAGCGGACGACGACTTCCCCAATCTGTCGCCCTCTGAACCCTTCTAAGGCGCCATCTTGTGTCTTTGCCTAGGACGTCTCGAGGTGGATTAAATGACCGCTTTTCTCAAACAGTTCACCTCTCCTTTGCGTGACATGACGCAGTTTGCGAAGGAGTCAACTACGTTCCAGGCTTCCTCACTGTCCAGCATGGAAAGAATTAATACTGGTAGCAAGAGGTCTACGCCTACAACTGCAAAGAGGGTAACCCTTTCCTCTGCCCAAGCAGGGCTTTCCGTCAAGGTATGACGAGCAGTGTCCCGGGCCACACCACACAATTGACAAGGCGGTGTGGATCCCAGCTGAACCACCTCACACAGATAACGACCAAAACAGTCATGTCTAGTCAAAATCTGTGTCAGGTGAAATGAAAGCGCTCTATCTGGGCGCTCCATCCACTTTCGAAGAACAAGACGCATAGCTGTTCATAGTTCGGCACTGTCTCGCGGCGCCTCCAGCCTTTCTTCCCACATTTGAATTGAATTTTCTCGGCCAACTCTCTTCCATATACGCAGCTCTTCAGGTGTCGCATTTCTCCCCTCTACTTCACGTACAGTTACGCACTGCCAATAGGCGTCAGCTATCACTTTTGCCTCCAGTTCCTAAGGAACGCTGCCTGCCAGGACACATGCCGCGTTCCCTGAAATCGTCCTGCGCCCTCGAACCACCCGAATGGCCATGATACGCTGAAGTCTTGCTTGTATTATCCGATTGTGGCTGGATATCACTTCTGACCACATTAGCATACCGTACATGGCCATTGACCGGATCACTCCTAAAAGTAATCGACGGCAATAAAGGCTTGGCCCGCCTAAAATAAGCAGAATCCAGGCCAGACCGGCTGCAGATTTTGTCACCCCATGTGATAACCGGACAAAATGATTTTTGAAAGTCCACCGACTATCAAGAAGAAGGCCCAGGAAATTCATAGTGGTCCCTACAATAATTTTGGTCTGTTGCACGGGCCGTGTAGGCATAGAGCTTCAGATTTCGCAAGGATAGTGGCATGTCTATGTGATGAGCCAAGAGCCACGACTAGAGTATCGTCCGCTTAACATAAAACACTCTCACCGTGAAGAATACTACTGGGTGCCCAGTCGTACCCGATATTCCACAGCAGCGGACCAAGTGCCCTGTGGCTGTGTGTCTAATATCTGACGGCACGTGAAGATAAATAGTCCGCGACAATATTGCGCAAGTACCGGTACTGAGTGGAGTTGCAGCCCCTCGTGTATCGTTTCCCAGGGCAGGGAATTGAATGCATTGCAGATGTCTGAAGACACGGTTACAACAACCCCACCCCGAAAGATCTCCTCTTCTACCACGAACCTTAGTTTCGCGATGGCACTAATAGTGGATCTACGCAAGCCAAATCCAAACAGATTGTCACTCAGGCCTGGCCCAGCAACCTCCAAGTGACGCGTAATGCGACCTCCAATCATCCTCTCTAACAATTTGCTGGTCTCTTAAAGTACAACTATTGGACGGTCAGCTGAGCGTTGGTTTGCGGGCCGACCTTCTCTTTTCAGCAGTACCATCCTGCCAGTCTTCCATCCACTCGGAAAGCTACCATGCGCCAGGCAGTAAGAGAAAACTTCCAAAAGTTTCTCCTTTATTCAGTCCAACCAGACCTGGCCCCATGCGACTTCCACTTATTCCCGAATCTCAAGCAATGGTTAGGTGGCCGAAGATTTTCATCAAATGATGAAGTCATTGTCGCCATAGACGAGTATTTTGAGGTGTTAGAGAAAACATTTTATCAAACTGGTGTAACGGCATGCGTTGGAGAAGCGCTGGACTAAATGTATCGAGGTAGACGGAAATTACGTTGAAAAATTAAATTGTTTTAAATAGATCGTTAAAGTTTTTCTTTGCCGTTTCGGATACTTATCAATCACCCCTCATAGTTTCAGAAGTGGTAAGTAGCTAAAGTATTAACTGTCTAACATAGTTGATTAAATGTATTGTCACTTCCTGGTGGAAATTCACGTTAACACTTGAATAAATAAATTATTTTTATATACTAATTTAAATTATTAAATTAGTATATAAAACTAATACAAAATTATTTATTTTTCATCATCAGGTAAACCTTTTTTAAGGTTGTAAGGGTTTACTTGCACCCAAGTGGCTCGTGATCGTGACCCATGGAGCTCTATGGGGAAGGCCTATGTCCAGCAGTGGACATCACCCGGCTGATGATGATGATGATGATTTGTCACATTATGAAAAACTAGAAACCGAAAATGTTGTTAAACTGTTGATTATTGAGACATCTCAAAATATCTGTACATCTGTATAAATATCTAATAATTTACATTTCAAAGTACTAAATAGAATTTTATATTTCAGAATGCCTAATATACATGAAAAGGACCAGTTAAGACCCCATGTCTTAACTGGTCCTTTTCATGTATACGGCTGAGACTATGGCTTTAGTCGCTGAATAGGTCATGTTAGGTACTACTAAGGACTGTACCGTCTACAGGCGATGCCTTTTCGTTTAAAGGTTTTTTTATTACATGTTTGTGCTTTTCTAAAAACTATTTTGCCACTTTCCAAAAAAAAAAACTCTACTCGTTTGACTCTAAAACAATAAAAAGTGTTATATAAGTGTTTCTGGAGACACTGTATTAATTATTATATCTGACGTCACTTCTACGAAAGAACATAAGAAGTTTATCACAGCTGGTTGAATTATGTAGGTTTTATTAATTATTATGAAAAACAAATATGAATGAAGTCATATGAAGCCTCGGATACGGTTTTAATGATTTGTAGATCCAGCCTCGGTCGGGCTTCTCTGGTCGTAAATTACTGACACTCAATACTAGCTTCCGTCACCGTAACTATAAAATGTAAACCAGTAGTAGTCATGAACGAATATACCAAAATTCCTGTTAAATAAAAATTGTAAAAATATGTTAGAGTTATAATTAATAAAATGGATGAGAATATAATAATATATAAAGTAAATGTGATAATAGATAGATATATATATATATATATATATATATATATATATATATATATATGTGTGTGTGTACGACATTCCACAAGAAAATCTGAAGAAAATCCGTTAAAAAGACCCAACAATGAATAACATTCGCGTAAATATACGAAAACAATATGTTCTACTAACTGTTGCCCGCGACTATGTCCGCGCGGATTACACCACGTCCGAAAGTTATTATTTCTCTGGCATTCCGATGGTACCTTATATTATTGTAAAGTTTCATTAAAATTAATTGTGTAGTTTTTACATGAAAGAGTAACAAACATCTATCATACATACAAACTTTCACGTTTATAACATTAGGAGGTTACAATAAAACTATTTAAAGGATTTTATCGCGGTTTATTACATTATTTAACTAGCCCGACGTTTCAGAAGTTCTAAAGCAACCATGCTCATGGGTGAACTTAGATGTCAGACGTACAGATTATTAAAAATACCCAAAGAATTATAATTATTTAGTTGTCCAGATTAACGCAAGCAGTACATATTATATCTTGCCGCCTTGAGGTGTTATGTTTAGTTTTGTAATGATTAACATTAGATTACCAGCTGTTGTTGATTTATAAAATAGTAAGAAATCACACATCCCTTCAACATTCAAATTGTGATTGATTCACAATAGTCTTAATTTAAAAGCTTTGCGAGAATTTTACTTTACTTCAGCTTTGCTAACAATTAAAACATAACGTTCAAATGTCATAAAACTGAACTTTATTGGCTTGTAAGTTGTACGTCGGTTAATGCCATGCTGCATAGGAGGCGGTAGTGCCATGCATAGTGTATAACACTACATCCTCCCAAGGCAAAGGAACTGGGCGGGCACAACCGGGGAGGTACCTCTCGCTCGCATAATACTGCCATATAGTGACATCTTCAGTGTCGTGTTTCGTGCGGTTTGTGAGTAGCCGATGGCCTATTGAGGAGGGCGAGAAAGAAGCCAACGCATCGGCATAGTAATTCTGTGGATGTTCATGGGCGTCGGTAGTCCTAAAAAGTCTCGCATTGGTCGTTTGTCTCCTATTCTATAAGAAAACAAAATAAATGAAACAAAATAGAAGTCAAAAGTGCAAAATATTTAACTAAAATAAATTATAACACAACAATAAACTAGATATCGTATATCTAATGACATTATTAGCCTACACATAAAAAATAATGAATATATCATGTAGTTGAATATGAAAACATTATTTTTCATTTTCATTTTTGTAGAGATAGATCATACATGATGTAGGCTTACAGTATAAGACACCCGGATGTTTACGACACTTTCATGTTTCACTACGATCGGTCTCAACAGGGAACTGTCTAACGAGTCATTGTAGTAAAACTGACGATTCTTGACGATTTATAACGATTTTCATCATAATGAATTTGTATTCGTATTGTAATTTGTTACAACTAAGACGGTTTTCAGATTTCGTTGTTGTGAGTTTTTTTATCGTTTCGACATACTTGTTACAATGTTATTTTAAATTATGCCACCCTTGTACATGTATACTATGTTATAGAGGCTTTATTAAGGCGTTTAACCGACGAATGCACGTATGTTTATCGGCGTCGCTATCTAATGAAATATATAAATAGTTTATACATAATAAACAGTATCCAACAGATTGATTTTCCACACTCTAAAAAATAGAAATCGCTAAGGCTATCAAATGTATCTAATAACTATGCATGTGTGTGTCTACATAGTAACTAGATGCGCGCTTCGCTAACGGAGAATGTTTACGTAATTAATTACATTCTTTTCTTACAAACTTCTGCTGGACAGTAGTTTTTTTTTTTTTCGAGTTTATTTTTGGAAAAAATGTTATATGTATCCCTAAGTTTGTACTCTGGACTTTAACTAAAAGCATACCAAATATCAATGACAGTCGGGTTGACCGTGATGACGTCACATTTATTTCGCAGTTATATTTTTAAGTATGAATAATTAAAAACATTATTTTTCCATTGTTAACAAAAAAGATAGAACAATAAATACGAGACGCTAGTTAAAAATAAAGCACCACAGTGTTTCAAGGGTGAACATGAGACACGGCTCGAGCGGTACCATTTAGACGCCCTACGTTAATAAGCAAGACCTACAGTGCTAATGACTGAAAACTGGCCGCCCCTCAGCACTCTGTTAGCACTAGCGAACACCGATCACAATACACAACAACATAAAAAACAAATATTTCCATTTAAAATAAAACAACTTGATTATAGTCACCTAACTCCATAGCGGATTTTATGTCGGACATAAATATACACGTACAGTAATTACGCTTTGGCTATAAAATATATTGTAAAGCATTATATTGTACGATTATACTCTACTCATTTGCTTCAATGTTGTATTCTATACACAAGTACAGTTCGCTGGGATTTACGTGTTACATGTAGCTATGCTGTGCCTACTTTTTGTTCCGTACATATTTTTGTTGTTTTTTGTTTGCTTTAGTCACTGTTTAACCTCTTGTACGCATGAGCGGAAATAAATTAATGCGTTAAAAAAGCCACACATCGTGGGCCAATCATGGCGTCCAAATGTTCAATTTTAAAGTTTTTTTAACGCGTGATAATAAATCTCTGGTGCGAACGGGGCTTTACTATCGAAGTTACTTACATACTACCAGTTCTTGATTTTCGTCATCACTGAACATTTTATGCCATCAAGGTATGAAATAAATAGTGGAGAAAAAAAACATGCCGTCGCATGTGCGTTGCCCTCATTTCCTCTTCGCGTACAGTAGCCACAAAATATTGTAAAAATAATGAATCTGATAGTTTTAGTTCGTAATAAACATTTATGAATATTATAAGACCTACAATAATCAACTATTGACGACAGGTGATGAGGATATTTCGTAGCGTAGCAGTTAATAGATTACATTCATATTTCATATTGTCAACCGTCTCTAATTAAGAAGATTATCCATTTGATATTTTTAGGTTAATTGTTGCAATGTTATAACATTTGGTGTTAGGTTTTCAAGCACTTCAGCACATGTGGTGCTTTATTTCGTATGTAAAAGAACCCATGTCAACCTAGTCACAAAGAATTATGTCTATGTGGAAAGTCTTTCAGAACTTAAATAATTTGACTTTGAAAACAGTCCAAGTTTCACTAAAGTTTACTAATATGTTTTTAGAGAAATATGTACTGAAAACTAAACAGACTTCAAATGCCTGTTAACTGAAAAGGATTTTTTTTTTTGAGGAGCCAGGAAGGAGCTTCCAATTCAACATTGTATTTGAAATAGATTTAATTTTTAAATATTTTTATTATTAAAATAAAACAAAATTTAATTTATTACACTGATGTACAAATATTGCAGGTACACACAACTCATTTCACCGTTTCTTAACCGGAGCCAAACTACTCGTTACAGTTTTGTACTTTATAAAAGTATACTTTCTCTTTAATCATGTACATGTACACAAAGTTTATAGTAATAATTTTACAAAGTAAATAATAAAGAATACAATAAATAATAAGAAATTAAATACATAGAGATATTCACCTCCAATGTGCGTTGTAGATTATAATGAGTAGGAGATAGCGACGATTTAGTATGGACGAATTACAGGCACCCCGGTATAAGAGTGTTTGTAACAGCTAGCTTAACTATTATTATTATGACCAGAGGGATCTAGAGGTCCCCCCTCCCCCTACTCTGACGTCGAAATTATGTATGAATGTTTGTTATTTTTTACGTATGAAAGACTGACATAAATTGTCGCCCGTAATCTTATCATGTTCAAACTACCTTCGATGACAACATCGTTTTCAATATAAAAAATATAAGTTTATTTTTTATATCCTTATAAATCAAAGATCACCAGTCATGAGCCAGTAGGATTTATTAGTGTTTATAAGTTAAAAGCTAAACTATGTTGATTAATTCTTTGATATATAGGTATAATATAAAAAGCTATGGTTAACAATTTCACCGGAGTAAAATCTATCCTAAGAAGCAATTATTTTTCGGAATAAAAAGTTATGTTATTCTAGTTTGTAATCTATATGTGCTTCTTATTCAATATAATTTTTTAACATATATTCTACTAATATAGTGAACCCTTGTGAAAGTTAAATTAATTATAATACATTGTCTGTTATTCTTTCATGTGAAACACGCAGAATGGATAATCTAAAATAATCGCGGAAATGTCCTCGCCAGTCGAATTATAAATAACAATAATATAATATCTGTGAACTTGTCATACCATTCTAGCATAGCTTTGTGTTAAATACTGTAAGGACTTGTGTTACAGGTACTAGGAAACGGAAATATATTTAATATTTTTAATAAATTTAAGAAATTTTATATTTTTCAGTGTTTTATTATAGAAATACATATAACATATATAGGCTAGGCGGGATTCGAACTCGCGACCTTAACTTTTCTAAATTCATAATATTAGTAGATACATAGATTTTTGTATGTTAATTATGTTAATTCATTATTATTGTATACTCATTTCTGATTACTTTACATGCAGAGCACTATAATCTAGCTTAGAAACCAGAAGCTATAAAATCTGGACCTTAACCTACTTTATTAATACTAACGTGCTGACTTTTCCAGCCGCTATTGGAACTGGAAAAATATTAAAAAAGTGATAGGTAGGCATAAATGTTAACACATATTGGATCATTTCTTAATCGAGTTTTTCTATCATACATTTCCATACATCAGGATATTTGCCCGTATCTTTTGTTAGAACTTTTTAATTATTTTATACCCCCGCCCCCCACGATCACTCATGGCGATTTTAATATTGTGGTTTATAAGATCATTAATCGAGCTTGGTTCATTACTCGTTCCTATGTTACTCCTGTGTCAACAGGCACTGCGCCAACCGCAATGACTACCTGAAATTATCGCACGGAGCCCGAGGGAAAAGCTAAAACTGCCTTGGCACTTGCAATGAATTTAATGAGAAGAAAACAGGAGAAGGAGGAAGTAATTCAAATTACCCTCCACAATGAAAGCGGGAGAACAAGATTGCCAGGTGTATACAAGCCTAGAAAGGAGAGGGCAATCAAGGAAGGCCCAGCTGCTATGCACAACTAAGATATAAATCCTAATACAAGATTAGTGATGATATTATTTAAGGTGCTCTTACGACTGAGTTAAAATTGTACTTTTCCAGTAATATTTATGACAAAAATATTAGAAAATCTGTGATTTTTCTCACGCTATCCAGGAGATCGCCATAGTAAATTGTCCCGTTAACACTGTCTAACGTTAAGGCTCACTCCTTCACTATGCCAGATATTTCCGATGACCCAACCATGGTTCAAGCCTTGTCGTAGCGGTGGAGCTCAGTAGCCTAGGATGAATCGAAGCACCTTGGGCAAATCCAATTGAACCATGGAGGAGGCTACTCTTTGTAACCTCTTATGAGAAGAGAAAAAGGAGGGACAAAATAGCAAAATCATGACACGCAAATTGGGTGGGGTTGTCCTGTGGTGCGGGACGACCCCATCTGTGGAGGGGGCTTAGGCGGCTGACTAGCCGTTGAGGTACCCTGATGATTTGTTGTTCCGTGGCACTCGCGGTGGTTTGTGTCGGTTATTATTCGGTATTCGGTATTATAATGTGCCCCGAGCCCCATACACCACTGGACCCCACAAAGGGCCAGAGAAGGTGTGTTAATGCGTTTTCCTATGTCAACAAAAGGGGACGTTTCCGATGATAACATCTCTACGAAATGTTCGGTCACGAAAGTTCTAAAGAGATGAATATTTATAGGACCTAATATCAGCGGACCCATTCGTCATTCTCTCGCTTTGAGTCTCGCGATGTAATGTGCTTTTGCCGAGCAAATTTGGTGAGAT
>JAFELO010000262.1:1267603-1277935 GCA_017140195.1 Eumaeus atala | reverse complement strand
ACTCCTACAAGTATGTTAAGCGTATTGCTAGACAGCAGCTGTACCCGGAGCCACCCACAGGGACGTAAACTTAACGCTAATGGTTGTATAGGATGTTCTTTTCACTGCGGGTGGTGTACAAATTACGGATCATGTTTCTGCAAACAGTGTATATTTTGTGTTTTTGTGTTGTTTGCGCAGCGGTATTTCCAAGTAGGACGTCATGTACCTCAATATTTGTTACGCCAAATACTACAATTTCGTCAAATCTATTTTGTTTGAAATAACTCAATTACAAGTTAAAATAACAACAATTAAAGTAATATAAATGTCAATAAAATTAATTTGCATTTGGAGTTGTCCATTCACATACACAGATAATTAAATCTGAAAATGCTGGTGGCAGACTCCAAATTTGAATATAGGTAAAGATATAGACAATGTTGTGTACACTAGTAAATGTCGCCAACGTCAAAATCGTGTCATTTTGACGTTTAAAGCATTTACTAGGAACTATA
The DNA here is from genome assembly GCA_017140195.1 of Eumaeus atala. Taxonomy (NCBI): domain Eukaryota; kingdom Metazoa; phylum Arthropoda; class Insecta; order Lepidoptera; family Lycaenidae; genus Eumaeus; species Eumaeus atala. The sequence continues at coordinate 1,277,438 of JAFELO010000262.1, read as the reverse complement.
TATCTACGAAGTGATGAAATGTATGGTATGCTATAAAACACACTAACTACTAATATAACACGGTGACTATTATCTTAGTAGTTGCTACGCTTTTATAGCCCTCTCCATACAAACACGCCGGTTGCGAAGACCCTTGACGAATCCGGACAGTACCCGTCCAATCTGATCATGCTATGTCTCTCTTGGTCTTTCCAAGTACCTACATCATCCCACACCTTCGCGACGTGTTACTGTTATTATTATTACTCGGGTGGAGTCTTTTGTTTTTAATACGGTAAGCACCTTTATTACGGTAGTAGTTACATCTCCACCATTAGGTACGAATGTGAAATCCGCTATTTTCGTCCCAGGGAGTTTGTACATAGTTTTAAATTTTCATTCACTAAGAGTTAGGAAAAAAATATATGATATCATCATATTTCAGACACTCAAGCTCATCGGTCTTAATCGAAAGTATTTGATCTCGATTGAGCCGAAGCGAGTGGATTGACGCCTAATTTGATAACGTCGTCGGTAAGATTACGTATTTACCGATCTCTTAGATTTACGCGAACACTACGATTAAGCCAGCCGGACTTGGTACTTCCGACGACAACTCAAAGAGTCATAGTTTTCGTTGAAAATTTTCACACATGCTTTTCCACAACATGTTTCAGTCACAAAAATAATTACCGGAATACAACATGACATGACCTCTGCAATGCAACTGAAACATTGGGATTGTAAATATTCATATGTATTCCGGTAATTTTTTTTGATATGTCTGAATGGTAACATTTATTAAGTAAGAGTCATGCCGCCACAGTCACCGCTAGACCTATATGTATAATGCCTACACGATACCGCCGCAAAGTTACGACTACCAAGGTGACGCGGATGCCTACGTGCATCGGTAGTAACAGAAATATTATGACGGCTCCTCTGTCCCGTTATACTATAAAAAAATATCACATTCTTGTAAAAGTGTTAACTTCTCAAGTAACTGGGTGTAGTAGATGGTAGGAACTTAATTTAATGATCATCAAATTGAGTTTTTGCGACCGCTTCAGAAGTAAAAAACAGGGAGGAGATCACTCCTCCTATCATCAGATAATAATAAAAACAACACATGTCTCCGAATGCGGATGTAGGGACCAACGAAGACCAACACTAACATGCCACGATCAGATTAATTGGGTCAGTACACAAACAATCGGACATCTTCCGAGGTGGTGTCAAGGGTCTACGCAACAGGTGCGTTTGTCTGAAGAGAGATTTGAATTTGGCTATGGCGAGGCAGGCATGTAAGGTTCGTAATATGTGGCGTTAGGTCCTCTCTGCCCCCACCGTGGTAGTTTAGTAGCCTGAGGTTAATCCAGGCGAAGCCAATCGAACCGAGCGGGATCTTTGCACCCCTCTCATAAGAAGAGGAGGCTAAAGAGCGGGTGGAGGATAGCCCCCCTTATAAGTAGAGAGGACCATAGAGCAACAGGAGGAAGCCCTTTTGCGCACGAGGCAAGGGGCGAGGATGGGAACGACATTGCACTGTCCCAAGGTTCGCCATCTGAGGAGTCGGTCCCTCAGGTGGCTGACTAGCCGTCGAGGTGCCCTGATGATTTGTTGTTCCGGGGCATCTCACCAAGGGCGGCACTGATGGCACTCGCGGTGGTTTTAGTGGGTATACTAGACCCTACCCAGACCCAGTGAAGGCGCGTAGATACGTTTCCCCGCATAAACAAAAAAGTTCTCTCTGCCTATCACATAAGGGAACTAGCGTGATGATAATAAAGGCGAATAATGATATTTTTATGTAACTATTTGTGGGCGTAGGCAACCTTTCACTGCTAGTCTAGCCATTTGATATGTTCGTCGCCTCGCACGCCCAGAATTTATTTATTTTTTCGTAATGCTCGACTACTAAAACAACCCTATTGCATTTGCCATCACAATTCAACGGACTAACGATGACTTTGTTTTGTTCTAGTTTAGAGAGTATTTTATTTTTATTTGTTAAAATTATTTTCTTGTTCTGTTACATAACTGAGATTGTCGTGGTGGAGAAGCGTGACTACCAGCAAGTAATACAGGTCTTCAACCTAGTACAGAGAGAGGCCCTTACCATTAGTATGTAACATAAAATGTTATGAAATAAACGATTTTTTATTTTCACTTTTTTTCTAGTTTAGGGAGACTAGTATTTAAAAATGGATATGCATACGTTTAATGATATAAACACATTAATAATTTTTTATTAAAAGGTGTAGATTAATTTCTAAAATAATTTAAATTAACATATTAACATTCAGATCGTAGATTCAATAAATTTCTAAAATAACATAATTATTGCAGAAATTCATTGAGTACTAGGCGCATTAAATACATTCCGCGCGTGATTTGTGAGATGTGAAAGCAATTGTCACGAACAACATTTGTTTACTAATAAGAGGCCATCGAGCAGTCTGGTTCTGATTGATGATACTTTCGATTAAATACATACCGAATCTTGTGATACACTTTTCATTGTGACATTCTAATTATCTATGGCCAAAATGGCCGTACTCAAATTATGACGATAATAAACTTAGAAGAATTGGCTCTTTTCTTGAAGATCTCTAAGTCACTAAAGGGAGAGAGTAAAGACTCGCCCCAGGTGCCAGCTGCCTTCCCTTAAAGTATATAGAATAGAGTAGCGCTGCCAGTAACAAAATAACATTAAACTAAATTATATGATAGTGGACATTGGAACTCCGAGGTGGTGACGGCGGGATTTTCAATTTGAGCACAAAGTTTGATAATTAATATCCGCTCTAAGTATTAGCCCGCACAATTCTTCTGCACATTGTGAAGCCCGTGAAGAAGCGGTACAAGATGAACAGCTAACTCGCATGTCCACACATTTTTTTGTAAAACGCGTATCAGAACATTGTCACTTAAGTGTGATCCTGACCGAGTACCTGATATCAGAAAGAAAGTGTGTGTACGTTTGTGCACGCGTTAGAAGTTAACTTCTTTGGTGTAACAAGATACTTTTTTTAACTTTCATCTTATTATATTGTAGAAAAACGACACTAACAATAAAAAAGGTATTTAATATATTGAAGGTTTTTCAGAAACACTTGAATAAAAATCGAGAATAAGATTGTCTGCTCTCACGGAAACATACGTAGTTGTCCTGGACTCTTTTACTATTTTGGTAACTTTTTTCGAAAAACCAAAATATTTAGTATAGCTAACTTCAAGGTGTCAGTTTTTCGTGCTGGTGTGTACGCATCGTAAAACAATACCCTCTTCATTTATCAATAACGCGCTAAAAGTACGCATAACTTTAAAAAAAAGCTCTATTTACCATTGGTGCTTGATCAGTTGACAGAAAGATATACAAAAAAACTACATCATTATAATATGTCGTAGCATTCATTTAGTCATTCTAAAACTAACTAAAACTTTAATTGTTATCAACTAAAGCATCTAATATGATAGAAGCAAATTAAAAGTGTAATTAATTTCATACATAATTTCCTCATGCGTGCGCGTTGATGTCTTTTACGAAAATAGCTGTCAATGTCTATCGGAACACGTACTATTTTATGCTTTTAATTAATCTCATTTTAATTATACTCTGTCTGTTCTATTATATAATAATTTTCACTGGACTATAAGTTCCCACACGCTGTGGTTGAGCTTTAAAAGTTTGTACTTCAATTTCACATGAGCTTAAAATTTATTTATATTTAAAACACTGCTCCATCATTTTTCTGTTTGTCGATTTTTATGTTTTCTTTTTTAATATTTCTAGTAGGATTGTAAGAGGTAATGCCATGATACATTGCAGCCCAAATGGACTTGCATAATAAGGGAAGGGAACACCTCTCACTCACATAATTTCGCAGTAAAGTGACATAAAATAATGCCGTCGGGTATCATTTTGTTTGTTGTTTGATTGGTTTTCGGTTGACCATTGGAAGGCGCAATGAAGAATAATTATACGAGTTTTTACCGTCGTCGATAGTCATTAAAATGCTTCGATTGCTCATTAGCCCCCTCATACTATGAAAAACGATTTGATTAATATAATAAGTAGTGTCTCGTATAAGCTCAGAGAGGTAAAAGTTATGCTTCGTCCGTGTTTTGAATTAGGTATAGATTTGTATGAAAGGATTGTATCACTTTCTTCAACTACATACATATCTTTTATGGCATGCACTTTTAAGTTTTTTTTTTTTACAAACTTCGGCTTCTAATTATCTTGCTCTATTTCAGAAATTGTATTTCCAATTTCTTGTTTTATTTTAAAATTTATATTTTTTTATATTTATTGCTCTATATTTTATGTTCATACTTTTTAGAATGGAAAAGAAAATATTTATTGAAATGTTTTCTTTTTTCGTTAACAGTACAAAGTAATTTAAAATAGAGCATTTTGACGTAGCAACCGTTGGCTCGTCAGGTCCACTGAACAAACAGATGGTCATAAAATTTATTCAAAAGCGGACTTGTTCTTTGTTCTCTTTTATGGTTCAATGGCGCCAAAACAAATTCTTTTAAAGCTGGGTTCGTAATCATCATTTGTCTGCTGGCAGTCACCATTATGGCAGTTTGTCTCCCTATCACCTAGACCGTCGCCTGACGTGTCTTATAATAACCGATGAAGCTGCACTGGACACTTCCGTTAGCATAGAGCGGCAAAAAAGTTATCGTCAAATATTGATTAATACTTTTTATAACAGGGGGAAAAGGAATCGGAACCTTTTAACGACGCTCATAGACATCCGAATTGTTGTCACGCAGATGTATTGTAATCCCTTCCTCTGCCAATAGGCCACCGAGTACTCGAAAACCGCATGAAAGGTGACAGCACAAGCGGTATCATATGAGTGGGACGCCGCCCCAGCCGCTCAGGCCCTATTCGGCTGCAATGCGGCTTAGCTCTACCATACAATAACATAATTTGATACACATGCGCTTGCGACCTAACTCCCTATACGGCTGGATCGATTTGGTGTATGACAGGTTTGTAAATACAATCCTATGCTACAAACTTAGCTGCTTCTGCCCAACAGTGACGTTACAATGTTTCTTTATCATCATCATTATAAGCCTTTATCGGTCCACTGCAGGACAAAGACCTTATTCTCTGTACGCCAAGACGGCCGATCTCCTGCTATTCGAGGAAATTGAGGAACCTAGAATGCTCAACCAAAGCACGCAGGAACGTGTAGTTCATCGAAAATTATTATATCATAAAACAGACAGAAATTAATATTTACATAATATTATTTATCAATGAAATTCACGATGCAATTACACGATCAAAACTGAGTAAACTTATTCAGAACATTCCTGCGTTTGTATAATTAACATTTATGGTCTCTACGAAACTTAAAAAGTATGACTCATCATTATTATAACTACTGGTTCTCCTAATAAAGAATATTTGGTTTACTTCAATATACCTATATAACACATAAGGAAATGACAGATATTTGTTGACCTAAAGTTATTCTTTAGAAGCGAAAACAGCTTCATCGGATTGTTGTGTGAGTGCTCGTCAGGTGACGAGACTAGGTTTAGAGTTGAAAGGGGGACCATCGGCCTACTTTCCCACATGTGAAAGAGATATATGTGTCAAGAGAGACCGCGGGGTCACTCATTCTGCGACTCCGACGTCGAGGACAGCTCGCGCACGGTAGCCCATGATCATGACTGAAAGATTCAAAGGGGAAATTAATTGGGTGGCCATCTTCTCCCACATGCAAAAAATATTGCAAACGCGAGCAGTTAAGCTGGTGCCAATACGTAGCCGTGCTGTTGAATTCCGTTATACGAGAAGGGTCACTTCCATAAACTATCACAATTAAGTGATAACCGGGTTCAACGGCTTGAAGATCGTTTTTTACTGGTAAATTTCTGCCGGTGGTACATTCAGTATACACATACAGGTACATTCAGTATACACATACAGGTACATTCAGTATACACATACAGGTACATTCAGTATACACTAGAAAAACATAACGCTTTCGTTACAGTCAGTCAGTAAAAGGTAATTGAGGCAAACGTGAAAATGCATTTTTTACGTTACCAGTCGTAGAGAGATCTGGAATCAGCTGCCAGATCCGGTGGCAGATTCCAATAATCATAAAAGCCGAGCGTGGCTCCGTGACTTCGGTCGCCTATGGCTAAATCATTAATCACACCTCGTTTCTAGCTGCAATAGCTTTGTCTATATCAACCTTGTTAGAAGCAGATAATAATTTAGTAGGAGTTAGTGGCAGGCAAATTAGGCCGGCAGGTCCGGGGAAGTACTTCTCGCTCACATGACACCATCGTAAAGTGACAACTATGTTGGCGCATTTCGTGCGATTTATGATTATGAGGCCAATTGGAGGGGAGGAGCAAGGAAAATAACGCATCTATACGACAATAATAATGCGAATGTCTATAGCATCGGTAGTCGTCAAAAAGCTTCTATTGTTCCCTAAAAACCCCATATCAGAAATCCTTAATTACCTACCTACATTACCGAAAAATATTTGAGTCAATATCACTAGGAATATTCAATGTAAATAACTCAAATTCGGAAGCTTATAACCAATCGAACTTTTTTTCCGTGGTTACGTTTCAATTAAATTTTATCCCTCAATTCCGTGCTCGCCATAAAAGTTTAGAGTTGGACGAGTAAAGCCCATTGAGGAACTCCGAATTGATATTAATTCAAATAAGTCAGGTTAAAAAGTCAGGGTTTTATGCTTGCTGTAAAACTTTATGGTTGGCTTTGTGGTGGACGCGCCGATGGCTCGATGACGGAACCGCTGTTGTGCCTTTGTGCTCATCAGTTCCTTGCCGCCGTGTTAAAACTATTTACGCGTTTATTTTACTTCACCTTGCTTCTTATGAACATCGTTTTTAACATGATACTATATGAAAGGTATGAATAGAAATGCTAATTTTTATATTACGATCAATGAGCCTACTATTGAACTGGCCCAAGATGCCTACTCTATGATTTTCAAACTCTATATTCAGTTACAGAAAAGTAATTAGTCAAATTGGAAAAGAGATTCCAAGGTACAAAATATCCAATACTAGCGGGATTTGTAAACGGCTGATGTCTACGCACTCCGGGAATTGATACCGTCTATTTTTCATAACATTCCGAGTCTTGGTCTTAGTGTTTTGATAGTATTTTTTAATCATAGTCTTATTTTTATATTATTTTTAGTCCTGCGCTTATTTTGATTATATTCATGCGCATATGATAAGTGGGTTTTAAAATAATGGCCATGCTGTCGCGCTAGTGATGGCTCGTATGGTTTGTGAGTGTATAGTAGAGCACTGTAGAGAAGGGGAAAACATTAACATAAGGACTATGGGGTCTATACGGATGTCTATAGTCGTCAGTAGATATCAAAACGCGGTGAATATGCGTTGGTTCTTAACGGTGGCCTCAGCTCCAGAACCTTAGTGACCCATCTGCCATCTGATCTTCTGAGAGTATGACCAGCACATTTCCACTTAAGAAAATTGCCTTATCTCTTGCTCTACATTAATAATCCTCCTTTGTAAAATACCTACATCATGCAATTTTGACAAAACGGTACAACAGCTGCAGCATTACATGTCTGTACTATAATTTATCTGTGGGCCACAAGCCTAGGCATTAAATAAGTGCAAGGTTGGTCAAAAAATATTTCTCGCTACCCACCTGGAATAGTGTGGCATCATCATAATAAAAAAAGAGTTTTATAAAATAGAGCAGGGCGATACCTCTCACTCACATACTCCTTCCGAGAGAAGATTAGTTTTACTGTTTGTAAGTTTCCGATTGCCCGTACGTAGAAGGTAACGTTACATAAATTAGGCGTTGGTTATCAGAAAGCTTCAACCGATCATTTGGACGTATAAGCCGTAGAATAATTTATAGCCTGAACAGTAATCGGGGAGTCGTCTGACGTCCATCGCTATCAACTTCAAGCAAGGAATATATGCAGATTGGAGCTCATTCACCGGACCACCTGGACTTTCACAAACCGCTATCATGGAGCATACTCGCTTCACGCAGATGCTATTCGAGTGATTTATGTAATTAGTAGATAACACCAATAGTTATATTGAATTAATTTTCGTAACAGTAATAAAGTCCACGTCATCGGTACATGTGAAACACGGCCGACCGATTTTCTTTAACGAACAAGAAAATACTTCATTTCTATGCATATTGTGCTCCGGAGTAGTTTATTGCAACGTGTGAGAAAACCATAATTTTTTATAGTATAGAAGAATGCGTTGCCCTTCTTTACCGCTCTAATGGGCCAATTTATATGTTTTGTACTTACTTAAATAGATTGAGCTTTAGATAGAGTTCTTGAATTTTTTAAATTAAGAGAGAAATTCGTTGAAATCCTGTCTTAAAAACTTAAGTAGCATTACGTAGCTATAGATACATGTTATATATTGTAAATATATATATATGTTATTAATATGTTGGAAAGTAGGTATATAGAAAATAAATAGGTGCCTACAAAGAGGCATAGAGCGAAATGTTTCAAGTGAATAAAAGATCATTTGCAAAATGGAATAAATGACGAATACTTTGGAATATATGTTTTAATAGAAGGGTAAACGAGCAATCGTAGGCTTTTGACGACTACCGACGCAAATAGACATCCGCACTTATGCCCCCACGCACAAACAGCAGGAAACGCGACAGTATAGCTGTCACGTATCTGTCTTTATGGCGGTATCATGTGAGCGAGAGGTATCTCCCCGGTCATGCCAGTCCAATTCGCCTTCAATGCAACATAGCATCACATTTTGCTAATTTATTATCTACTGAAGTATAAATGTCAGTTGGCACTTAAAATACACGTGACCCAGTAGCTAAGTCGAAGGTGACAAAGAAAAACGTCCATCAACATACCGCCTGTTTATTTAAAAATTTGTTTAAAAATATTTGTGGCGCTTGCAGTGACGTTGATAACATTTATTAAAAATATAAAATAATATAATTTAGTAGATCTCTTTTTGGAATTAAAACTATCTATTTTGTTAATCCCGATTGTAGTATGTGTACGTGTCAAATTTTAACCCTTTCAGTTTTTCCCTATAAGATTAGTAAGGTACATAATTAGGCAGGCATATGTGATAACCATAGAGATAATATAGATTGAGAAGGGATTTCATGGACAGTTATATGACGGCAACTGGCCGTCTTGATGAATAGAGAAGGAGAATGAGAAAGTAGTACTAGTTTTATCAATCTAATCTCGAATGCGCATTACGCAGAGAGAAATGAATTAAAAAAGAGAGACGAATAGAGACTGCGTGTGCTGTGTCTTTCGACTTGGACGGCCGCTTTTTAGACTGGCTTTTATTCTGTATCTATATTATATCTATGGTGACTTTTCAAAGGCTAATCATGGCGTCACTAATGACGTCGAGAAGGACAGCAGTTAACACTGTATGGAATATCTATATAACCCCATGTGATAACAAGTATGGATATATCTACATAACCCCATGTGATACTTATGGACCGAGGTGCGAGACCGCAGGTGGACTGAGCGGTCAACCAGGCGAGACCAGCCCGCGCTTTGCTGTGGCCGGTACTAGCGTCCGGACTCCCTACACGGACGAAACTGGGAAGACAAGACGTACATCCGGTCACGCCTCACTTACGCCGCCCCCGCATGGTACGCGCTAACCTCCCAAACCCAGCGGAAACGCCTGCAAGCCCGGCAGAACATATCCCTACGGGTCATCACGGGAGCTGGTCGCTACGTCCGTAACGACGTGACTTGCGGATAGAATCGCTGGAGGAGTTTGTGGTTCGATTGTCGAGCGCTATGTTCAATGG
>JAFELO010000262.1:1241269-1261086 GCA_017140195.1 Eumaeus atala | reverse complement strand
ATCTGTATACAAGCAGGCAGTGTGGCAAGCAGGAGGGTTGGCGGTATATGTGGAAACGCGACGGGCGTATTTTTTACACGCCGTGATGCCCGGCCAAATAATGTCAGGTATAGTATTAGAACCATTCATGACACCGAGGTTTTTGGTTAATATTCTGTTTGTATGTTAATTTTACATGTTGTTGTATGATATTTTGTATTACGAAAAACCGTAGCATAGTTATAATTATTATCAATGTACTATTCTGTTTCTTAGCTATTGAATCTGAAAAAGCCTGTTCCAAACATAAAACCTTACACTAAATTTCGATAATACATAGATCTAGTTTTTGATGAGAAAATTGGTGAGTTCAGCTTTCGCTGAGTAGATCGTCCGGTCCTTAACAGAATCTCGCAAGTAGTATTATCAAACAGACTCAGTCTCTGTGTCTGACTCGTCCACTTGTGGCTTGGACTACTGCATTCCCCCGAATATTACTCTCAATTGTTCACCTAAAATGTTCAATTAGGATATCTGAAGTATATCAAAAAATATATTAGGTCTCCAAACAGTACTCGCCAGAAGTAAAGTGGATTGGGATATTATTACACTGACAGAGTGCTGCTTCCTAGTGCACGTGACATCTCTCCTCTTTAGAGTTACAATTCGTTTTATACTACACTACCAAAAAAATAAAACACACGCAGAATGAAGGTGTAGTTGTATATGTGCATCCAGATCTCAACATTTCGATAGAGGAACTACTGTTTCCATATACGAACTGTCTCCAGATAACAAATCATCACAACACGGTACTGTTGGCCATATACAAACCACCTGGCTCTAATGATGTCACAAACTGCCTACTCTCGCTAAATACCATCCTAAGCAATATCGCACACTTTAATAATATCATTTCGAGTGGAGATATAAACCTTAACATACACGATTATTGCCGCGACACGAACAAGCATGGCATGAATATCTTATAACATGTTAGCATCCCGTAGTATATTGCCAGCCCACACACTTCCTACAAGGCAAGGTACATGCTTGGATCATTTCATCCTGAAAACACTGCCTGCTTCTTTCTACACCGATTGACCGATCATGACACGGTGTTATTGTTTCTCGCTGAGAAAATTAAAAGACACACCGCAAAGAGGACAGCTGTCCGCACCAAATCTGCACAGCTAGATGCAGACGTAAACCACATTGATTTCAGTGAAATTAATATTACAACAGACCCACATCAAGCAGCCGATTTATTGGTAACCTAATTCGATTCAGTTGATCTCGAAAATCATCAAAACTCCAAACCGAAAAAAAGTCAAATAACCCTAGATGACTGCAGGCTTTCTCCGCTGCCTTCGACATAGAGATAATCTTCATAAAAAGAGTAAGGAAGACCAGGCAACGAAGTATAAAACTTAACATTTACTAGATATAGAAATTTTTGTAGCAAATTACAAAGTGAATATGACAAAAACGAATTAAATAAGGCTGGTGAAAACAATAAATAATAACCTGAAGCAGAAGTGGTGACCTGGTGACCTGAAATACAGGCCCCTAAAACCTAGTTTAGGCACCAGTACTCAACAATACAACCTAGTAATAGTTGTATTGTGGAGTACTCACTTTTATTATTAATTTCCAAAAATGTACTGTGGTGAAATAAACTAAATTAAAAAAAAATACGTGCTAACGCCTCCTAACAACTTCCTGGCTCCTGTCCTGGGTACTACTCTCCCGGCCCTCGGAAAGCATGCAGAGCGTTAGACGAATTTCAATGCATGATTAATGATAATCGTACATTGAAATTCATCTCACTATAAAAATAACCTACCAATATTAAGGCAATCTGTAGGTATTCGGTAGTGGTGTATGTTTGCTGATAAACAGCAGGTAAATTTGAACGACGATTAATGTATGTGAAGATGATTTGTGATAAAATTGAATTCCTAATCATGTTTGCACGGCCTCCCTCTATGTTTGATTTCTCTTCGGTGAATGTTCTAAATATTTTCACACATGTACAATCATCGTATTGGGCAACGAATACAACGCAATGGACTTAAATAATGTACTTCTTTCAATGCGATGTGTGTTTGAAGATAGAATAGTGCTGTATTAGTTTAGGCAGTTATTTTGATGATATCATTTTCATGTATTTGTTTGAATAGTATAATATATTACTCACTTGTTAACCTTCTACCTGACACAAATATCTACCCATGTACCTGATATTTAATGTTTTTACGATATTTTATCATAACTTTCTGAGAAACTTTACAGATGAAGCGTTACAACAACTTACTTTTTATGGTTTTTCGGAGCGATGCATTTACGCACTAACACCGGTCCTGAATGAGATCCGATGGGGGTGTGGGGCTCGCGTATGAGGGCTCACTGAAACCCCGCGGGAGCCATCGGCGGCTTATACTGCACCTCAGTATCAGCGAATTTGTCAGCACCAAAGCGCAAGCGTTACAACAGCTTACCTTAAGCTTTTTTTATACGACAATTTTGTACCTCTAGAAGTGATGTGATGGCTCATCTTACTCAAATAATATTTTTGGAGAAAATTCTGTGATATCAAGACGCCCTCTTTTTTATTGTATTACTATTGTACCTCTACAAAATATTACGTGAGATTTGTCTAAACGCCCTCAATTATTCATGTCATTGAGTGTTTGATTGTTGAGTACTATATTATTTATTATTTATTACGAGATAAGCTTATTGAATTGATTATTTAGGCAAATATTACAAAATATGTCTTCTCAGTATTTCCAGTGCACTGCTAGCTTCTGTCTCACAGGGATTTACTTTTATTCCAATATGAAATCACTGTATAGAGGTGCCTGTGTACTCGTATATATAATTGTGTTAAAATCAAATTAGAAACTTTGTTTTACTGCTCTGTGTTGGCGGAAGAGCACAGTGCAGCTTCATCGGTGACTAAGAGACACGTTGGGCGATGGTCTTATTGAGATTGTGGTAAATAGGGGCACGGACCACCCCATTCTTCCCCGCAGATTGGGTGGATGCATCCCGATAGTTATTTAAGGTTAGCTCACTATTATTATCTTGGCCGAAGAGACCGGAACCCTTTGCCCCCCCACCATCTGTAACGAACATACGGGCATAATAAAATTAAACCAATTTAATTGTTAGGTATATATTAAATCCTAACAGTATGTTATGATTTACGATAATTAATAATCACCGTCAAGTACTGTCCTTAAAATACATTTTAATATGTTTTGTCTTATATCATTAGAGTGAGCATTGCAATTAACAGTACGTGAAAACTAGCAGTACGAAAACTCACATGTCAGGTGACAAATATTAGCGTAACTCGAATCCAGAACTCTACAGAGAACGCTCTACCAGCGAAAGAAACTCGACAAATATGAAACTCCGTAACTGTTCAGTTTTCACATGTGAAACCTGGCGTTGTCTGTTGTTTTGAAGCTTTCATTTTTTTGTTACAGAATAAACTAACATACATTATCTGTAGTCTGTAATGTTACAATAGAAATACTTTTACGGATTTTATCGCAGTTTATTAAATCATTTAACTACGAGTAGCCTAACTTTTATCGATAATCTTATTTCTTATATTAACTTTACTTTCATAGTAGTTTTATTGTAATGAGAAACATTCGCGTAACCTAAAGTCATTTATATATAGTCTGTGATAATTTATAATTTCTCCGCAAGTGCGTCGACGGGTTGGAACTTATTAGGTGTCCTTAGATTGTTTTTAGTAAAGCGAGTGACACCAAATATGTTCATACATATTTAAAGCAGACTTTATGTTTTTCAACTTAATATTATTCAACAAGAAAAGAAAAAAAATACAGGTCTTAGAGACCCAATCGATGAATTTAGTCTGGTTGATTTCCAGACATGTTTCAGAGGGCATGAATGCATGGGACGAACCCAGAAACCTTAGGAAGCCAATTGAACTGCTCTTTATACTCCTCTCATAAGAACAGGAGGAGGAGACGCCCTTTGTATCCCTTATCTTATAAGAAAAAGTCACAAATTTGGAAATTCTTATGTAGATATCGTGTCGGTTCCTAAGAGGACTGGCGAGCCGTCGAGGTCCCTGATCATTTGTTGGTCTGGTTCACCTCAATGGCGACACTGATGGCACTCGCGGTGGTTTATTCCGGTATTCAGCACTACAATGTGACCCGAGCCCCACAAATCACTGAATCCGGAGCCGGTGATGGCGCGCAAATGCGACTGCGTTTTCGCGCGTCACCAAGAAAAAGCAAGAAAAGAGTGCGAGATTTCCATATACCTAAATAAAAGAATAATGCTAATTCATTTTTTTCAAAAATGTGACAGTTTCGTTGCTAATAAAATATTACAATCGCTCCCGCCATTTCGGATTTCATATTGAAATACATAGGTATTTTTTATACATTCTCTTAGTATTACATTATCTTTGGTTATGTATACATATAATACGGGCGTACCTTTTAAAACGACATGAAAATATTTCCCTTACTGTCCTCTGTTAGCTCTACCAACTGCCGATTCCGGGCGTAAACTAATAAACAATAGTCCGTATCTCCGCCGTACTTGTCTACATTTGTATTTAAACATGTGCTTAAACATTGTGACATGAAACGTGTTCAATAATTATTGGAAGGATCAATAGTACGCCAACTATTCGTGGTCAGCAAACAAGTTGGTTTACGACTGTCGCCTGTCCGACTGCGCTCAGCGTTTCTATTTGAATCTTAATTTTAAACTAGGTTTACTTTAAATACGTTTTCAACGTTATTTATCTTTCGTGTGGACACCATTAAAATGCTTAGCGTAGATGTTTATTACGTTTTCTTCTTTGACTTTTTTTTATTTGAGTTTATTTTACTTTACCTACAGTAACGCGAATATCAACCTTTTGGTAGGTAGGTATGTTGTGCAATTAAATGCTATTTAAGTAGCTTATTAATTTTTTTATGTATTATATTTATATAATAATTTAATAGGAATTAAACGTCGCTTTACTCACCTACATTAATGAGCAAAACTAATTTTTATTTAGAGATTGGATGCCTTGCAGAAAAATTGGCCCCGCATGACCAGGCAGGTACGTCTCGCTCACATAATAACGTTGTAAAATGACAGCCACGCTGTAGGGTTTCGTGCGGTTTGGATGTATCCAGTGGTCCTAGTCCTAGAGGGGCTAGAGGACGTCACATCTGCAATGCCCTTATGTGGATCTATTAACATCGGTAGTCTCCTAAAATCTTCGATTGTTTGTTTTAATCATTATAATAAAATAAAAATCTATTATTTTTATTGATCATCAGAGGCTCTACGCCGTGGTCTGCGCTGCCCCGTTGGGCTTATTGTCGACATGTTATGACACAGATCATGAGGTTATTGGGTTTTTTCAATTTGGAACAGCTCGGAGTCAAGAAGTCATTTATGTAACAATATCATGCCCCAAAGTTATCCGACGGTGCTTATTTCTGCCAGGACTTGCTATATCGTCATCGCATCGTAACAGAGAAATGAGGGAATAGAAAACACACTCAGGTGCATATGTCTGAGCACACACTTGTGCACTATATTATGTCCTGCGTCATTAACTAGTCTCTATAGATATTACCACCGCGGCATACAATGGCGTAACTATACCGTTTAGACCGTTGGCAAATTCATCGGATAGAGTCCCTCTATGTAGGTACAGAATGTTATGTTCTACCTTTGCACGTTTCCTCCGACTGGGTCCGAGGTACTTTGTCGACATTTCACCCTATGGTTACACCACAGCATGAATATGATCATTATACTGTGACCGTAGCCAAAGCGCGGCATAGAAAGGCAGAGGACCAAATATGTCTAAATTTTATGTTTGTGAGTGAAAATGAGTCACCTTTGCGGTCTTTTGACTAATGTTAAGAGATCGGCCGTATTGGTGATTACATATAAACACTACCAACTAAAGTAGTAGGTGGATAAGTTATAAACAATTTCTACTAACCGATTCATGATTTTAGTAAGAGGAAGTGCCATACTGAATTCCAGCCAAACTAGTGCGGCATTACTGGGGAGGCACCTCTCGCTTACATGGTTTGACCGATATATGAGGAACCGGTGGGCCATTGGAAGTGAGGAGGAAAGGAGGGCAACGTATCTGCATGATATAATTTGGCGGATGTCTATGGATCGGTGGCTTTAGCATGCACACGGACCGCAGATTTTGAAACACGTCGGTGTTTCATACCAGCTATATGTTCTTTAACGCGAGTTTTGTAAATATTTTAGTTTGCCCTATAGAAGAGAATCCACAGTCACAATCAAGCTTGTACACTCCTGTACCTTGTAGAGGGATGATGGTAAGAACTGACTAACCTTCTTTGGCGGCTTAGAATAAGTTTTTATTGTAGCTCTCTAGAGAATATAGCCAGTGTTTTTGTCAGTGACCCCTTATAAATATAGTGATTGCAGGTAAGCGCTCGACGGTGGCTGGTTTCCCTCGACTTCTATGTAGCAGATGGGGAACCCTAAGCTTGTTGTATCGCAGAACTAGCTTGACATGTTGTAGATCGGTATCCAGATGTTACTTGTCACAGATGCCTCGTGCTCTCCGCAGCCAGCACCAATTTCCGCAAACATCTATTTCTACAGATCCATACGTGTGCCGCTGTCTGTTTTATACAATTTCCTTAGTGCTGGCTTTTGGTCACTAATTTTACACACTTTCAAGTACAGCAAACAACTGGTACTATGCACAACTGAAACCTGCCTAAAAATATTTTTTTATTAAATCGATCGGCATGCAACCGTCGCATGTTAACAAACAATAAAAATATTTTTTTAGCCAAAAAATCATCGTGGGAGGTATTATGCAAATCGTTACACCTACCTGTACCCCTTGCGCAGACCAACGCAAATACACCTCATCCTCACAGACTCCAGTTTACTTAGGTTTATGATGGGCCAGTAAAAACACTATTGATGACCTATGAAGCCGAAAGATGGCGAAGCAATAAAAATTTGCATTTTTAAACTCTTATTCAATAACCACTATGAAATGCCGACAGTAGAATATCGGGAACTTTACGATGTGAAATAAACATTCGAACTTTAGTAAATGTGTCATTAGAATAGGTCAATATTCATCTAAAATGTTATATATTAATTTTCATTTTTAGGTATATTCATGTCTCAAGTTTACATGAATGTTACTCATTACAATAAAACTCCTTTGACAGATTTTATCGCAGTTTACTTAATTATTTAACTAGCCTGCCTTTTCGGAAGCCTTACTACCATGGTTAAGGATGGACTTTTATCCGACTGTGTCAGAAAGGCGGTAATGTTTTTCGAGTATTTATTTGTATATTTATGTTTCATCCTACGGCCTATTACCTACGTTAGTCGTTAGATTCATCTTGCTAACTCGAGTAGACGTACCTAATCACATTAAAAATAAACAAAGAAAATAACAGATTTTGGACACAAACTTTTAGGGCTAAAATTTTGCTTCGTTCGTCGTTCGCTTAAACCACACTATATTTTGGTTTTCACAATTTCGACGTATCTACAGGACAATAATGAAAATCTCATCGAAAGAAACTACTTATTCTATAATATAATTAGCTATTAATAGTTAGACCATTATAGACGTATTAAGTAGAGCTGACTACTTGACTAGTAACTATTAAAGGTCCCGTTCAATAAATAATTATTGTGAACTCTTTTACTCGTCCATGACGGACAAAGGCTTTAAATTATTAAAACAGAGTGTGTGGACGTCGTCCGGCTGATGATAATGACAATACAAATGCTACGTATAATTAAGCGCAAAATTTGAGGATAGAATAATAAAAAATAGATGCAAAAAGCGACGTCAACTTAATTATAGAGGTGAATGCATCTAAAATTCACTCGCAATCGCAAGTGTAGTGCCGGCAACGCCAAACTGCTGCAAGACCTGAAGGCCTTCGTCAGTAAAGTTAAATCTCTGGGTGCGTAATAAAACATGCAAAAAAAAAGACAAATTAATAGTCGGGAGATTTTTGAGAACTAGAGACTTCCATAGACAACCGCATAGTTTTAAGTTCGCATTCGCTATAATCACATATTATATAACCTTGCGGCAGTATCACGTATGCGTGAGGAATCTCCCCGGTCGTGTCGAACCATTTCTGCTCCAATGTAGCATAGCACTATCTCTCACCAAAGTATCCTAAATCCAGCACCGGTCTCCTCTCACGAACCATTATGAGAGACAGTTCGTGTCCGACAGTAGTAAGTAAAAAGTTCAATGTTCTTATAGTATTGGTTATTTGGAAGAAAAAAATACAACACATATGAATGAATATATTTATCTTTTATTAACATTTAAAAAAATTTAAGTGAAAATTTGCATATTGAATCAGCGGGCAGAGAGCACTAACTCCACGAGGATTTTTTTGAATCGACAACTTACTCAAGAGCTCAACACGACACGACAACATACAGCAGAACCGGGAAGTAAGTGCCAGCGCCCAAATGCGAGATATTGGCTATACCTGCAACTACCGTTGCGCTTTCATGTTCCTTCCAAATTGCGTCTCGTCGCTTGATTCAAGCGCCGTGTTCTGATAGCGTCAGGCGACTCGATTTAGCTGATAATAATCATCAGAAACTCTACAAAATCGCGTGTCAATGGGCATTGTACAATTTTTTTAACATCTATTTTACAATAATTTTTAACATATAATTTAACCAATATAAGAAACTTATTTCAACAGTTTTGATTTTTTTTTTTTAATTATTTAATATTTTCGATGGTTTCGGCTTGTTTACATCATCACTGGCATAAAAATAGCTGTCAGCCTTTGCCTATATTTTATCTTTTTTTTTTTTGTGACATTAAGCAGTTGGTGGTTGGAGTGCCCCGCCTATATAGATAAACTCAATAGATCAGCCGCACCCGTCGGCGTATGAAGCGGCAGTCGAAGACAAACGTAAAAAAATATTATTAACGTATGGCATGCGCTACGGTTGATTAATAATTTGTACCATATATGGTAATATGAGCAGGAAAGCGCACTGGTGTAAACATTAGCATATGGATTACAATGCTCAATATATTCTACAACCGTTATTCACAGGTAATTTATACAGTCTATGATTCTATACCACTGCTGCAAGCCAAGCCCGATATCCTAAGAATAATCAGTACACGATAATAGATTATGCTATGAGTATAGAGCTCTTAAGACACATGTCACAAAAAACATTTGGAACAATATAATTAAGAAACAATAAATATATTAACATACAAATGCAGATGTGAACTAACAATACATCTACCACGTTAAGAATGTATAAGCTAAGCTGAAAATAATTAGCCCATTTAGATTCATATATTTTTCGTTTTTATTTAAAAATAAATATATTATATATTTCCTGTAACGTTTTTAAGGTTTCGGTTTTATACCCAACACTATATTAACGAATAGTTCGGTCTCATCAACGCAAACTTTGTATTTCATTCGAGTTGTTACAATCAACGGATAGTCCAAACGCAACGAGTGAGAAATGGGACGGGCAGTGCTTTAAAAGCAACATTATTCTAACACTAATGTTCAAAAATTATATTTTATAGGCGATTTAAATTATAGATGTTTGTTTGCTATTTGTTTTAAAACAAATTATACTAGCATAGTAAGCAAGGCATTTTAGTTAAACTTCTCCTTTTCTTTCAGTTCAGAATATTCCAATTGTTACACAGATTAGTTTATTCATATTTTAAATTTACATAAGATGACTGCAACTGTTATTGTAATTACAAAATTGCATAGTAAACATTAGAATGTAGCCTTAAAGTTCTCCAAGCGGTCCAGCTAATATATTCTGATGGACAAATACATGCAGGCTGCCACGTTTAATACGCCCATCTCATACACTAGTCGATGATGTGTGACTTCTACAGCAAGCCAAGTTCGGTATCACATTCCAATGATGACGATAAATGTCAATTAAGGCTTGGCACTCAAGACACTTGTCAACTCTGTTACTCAATGTATATAAACTATTACTCTTTTATGATCCAAATCAAGTCATACATAAATTTATCTATTTCTATAGTATTTCTATGGATAGATGCTATAGAGAAAGAAGATGAGAATTACTGACGTTGTCATTTAAGACATGGACATTGATTTAAGCTGCACTATCATAGCCTTAAATTTCGAGAAAATTTAAAAAAGTAACAAAATAGAATACAACACTTTTCGTCCCTCACAAACGAGACGCATATACACAACTAAACAGTATCATACATATTTCAATATCTTGTTGCTGTTTTTACAATAACAATATCGAGTAAACAGTAGGTGTGTTATAAGACAAAAGACAACTAAGATAAGTAGTAGCTGGACTTAAGCATGATATTTTTAGACATAATTTTAACTATCAAATGATGTTAATGCATGTGACTTCAAAATATATTGGAAAGAGTTACCGGTAGACAGCGTTGAATTTACCTCATTGATTGTGCCTACATCATGATGAGATTTGTACCGATCAAGTCTAGTAACCGTTAGAAAAATATATCACAAATGTTTAGCAAAATGTTAACAATCAAGTGCTCCATTCAAAACAAAACATATCAAATTGAACAATAATTGGAACGATGTGAAATTTTGTTACTTTTGTTACTATAATATAAACAAAAACGTTTGGCATATCTTCACACATAGTTTTCAAGATAGCTCTATAAATCAAAGAATTTCTTTTAACATATAAACAAGAGCTTTGCCGTTCTACTTTAACCAGACAATGGAGTGAAAAAAGCACTCATATTGATTTAAAAATATTATGTATAGCGACCGCAAGCATCCCATACACAGTTGGCTCTGTATCTCCCACTCAACTGGTTATGTATCCCATATAACATCATACATGATCGTTAGTATTGTTTATCATTGGCTCTATATAATAATTACATAATTATGAGATAATAAATATTATAATAATAATTAATAATACCTGTGGACTTATCACACCATATTAGCTATGTTATGTATTAAATATATGTTATATATTTAAAATTTTTACTATAAAAATACACATAATACAATAAGCATCCATAACCTTTCGATTCGAACACGCGACCTCTGGTGTAACGAGCGGACTAACCGCACGTTACCAACTAGACCAGCTGGTAGCCAATTATCCTTTAAACATTTGTGAAGCTATGTTTTTTTTTTAATTTTTACAATAGCGCGTTTCGTTGCAAAAAGATTAAAAGATAAAATTTAATAAACATGCTTTAAATAATTATTGAATTTATAAAACAATCTAAATCATTTAGAAGTAATACATTTGGTGGTGTCAATAACTGCAAAGGCTGCGGCGTTACAATTTTTTGCTTTACGTTAAATTTAGCTATTCAGTTCAATGAGTTGAAGGTTTGCGGTCGCGATGAAATTCAGAAACGTTACAATAAAATATTAAAAAATAGCAAAAGAAATAAATTTTCACATAGTATCATTCACTGGCAACGTAAAAAAATGTTAATGTTAGTTATACATTTTTTTATTCTCCAGTTGGCTCCTGTGTACACGCCTATGATCTCTATATAACTGGATAGCTGATACATATATTTAAAATTTCATTCATATTTGGAGTAAGGCCGGGAGTCGTCATTGCATGCGTCAAAGTTTCCCCTAATTATGGACAGCCAGAATATTAACGCACATAGCTCCAAGTCAGGTGTTTTCCAATTGTGCGCCGCTCCTAAACAGTAGTTAAGACGCCACAAATATGTGTGACGATCATCAATTTCAACAAGTAATTTTAGTAACTTCTCTCGTAATCGGCATATAATATTTGGCCCTTATGTTATTATTTAATTAAGCCTTATTTCAAGCATGCACAGGGGGTAAAGGTGCTATATCAATGTATTTCTAGTACATAGTACATAGAACTAAAAAGTTGGGAACTCCTGCTTTAAGCATTATTTTAGGCGAACTGGCAGTAAATCAATCGCTGATTATCTCACTGGTGGCATGACGTCTACAGTATCAGCTATCCATCTACAGAAGTGAGTCGTTCACTCCCTGGAGGAGGTGTCCATGGGGCTGGCGGGCTGCGCGGAGGGCGATGGCGGCGCGGGCGGCAGCGGGGGCAGCGGCGCGCTGGGCGGATCCAGGCGCGCCCCGCCCACTGCGCTGCTGACGGGCACGGCTGGTTTCACGAAGCGTTCGCTCGGCCGACGCGCTTGCTACAAGAAGTGTGTCATGAGTAGAATAGAACATACGTAATATACGGAAATATAGTTTGTACTGTTCTTTAGAAATATGTACCCATCCCATTAGTCCTATAAATGTCCATCAATGTCATCATACAGGGAGGACAGTAAATCGTACGCGTAGCGGGCGGGAGTTTTGATAGGCTCTCCAGTCGTTCGTTGCTTACTCCACCGAAACGTCCCACTTACTCTTACACTACTTAATTACAGTCGCGCAGTTTGAGTGTTAGCATTATAAAGTAAGTGATTACGTAATCCTATGAATAGTTTTTAATAATTGGAGTTTTGTCTATTTTTTAATTAAATTTACATGTAAATATACCAGTCATCATAAGAGTAATTTCTGACTCGACGATTTCGACTGAAACAAAGTAATTCAATTTTAAAAAGTCAAAAAATACTGTAAATTTTTTTTACGATTACAACATTATTTTTGGTAATGACTAACTTATCACTCGGATATTCAGTTCTTTGCCAGGGCCTATAAGAAAACGTAACAGAGGCAAAGCTACACACAACCGCGTTGTTTTAAGTTACACTACTACAAGCACACGAGACGCTTGTCTGGGGACCCTTTATTCTCGTCACGTACGACGAAGAAATTTGTTTAAAGTGACTCATATGTGGTGTCGAGTCCAGGGACGTGTATGCACGTGTTAGTTTGCATTGTATTTTAATTTCGTAGTTTTTAAAGTACAAATGTGTCAATAATGTAGTATACTGTACTTTATGACCGGAATTAGAAGAAAGGAAAAAAATTATTCGATATTGTAACTTATTACCTTTTAATGACTGAATAGTAGGTATTTATTACTTTTTTTGTTCAACGAGTTTGAAAAGTGAGCATAACCATGTTAGGGAAGCATTTGACTAGGCAATAAAGTTTATATTATTACGTAATTAATAAGATGGCGATCTGTGTGCGGTAGACCGACCGGTGTTGGATGGGAAGATCAGCCGACTTAGCGTTCATTGAAAGGGGCCCAAGTGTGATTGACTATCACTATGAATATACATTTTATAATGAAAATGTAACATCGAGACAACTTGCCTTGAGTAGGCACGTTGTCCGTCTAGACATTACCGGATGTTGTTCTCGACCAGCACTTAAAAATTTACTGAATTTATTTTGATTAAATTAATTGATACAACAGACAGATCTTTCATAGTTATATTATAATACATATGTTTTGTTTGATTCATTTTATTGTCTTACAGCAACCCTACAAGAATAAAATCATTAAAAACTTATCCTCTATTCTGTTTGTTTACTCTGTGCTCAAAATGTACCATAACAACGAATGTTAGTGAATTCTGATTTCTAAGATAATTTTAAAACAAATATTAATTAAACATAACACATTATAAACAAATATATGAAAACAATACTGTACAAATGCGATTGTTCAAGTTTTGTTATAGTTACGCCTACAACAAAACGAACACGAGGCTCCACAAAGAAACGTACTAATCGTAACGAACGCAGAAAGGGAAATCATTATTCTTATCATTAAAATATTCAAATAAAAATAATATTTGTAAAAAAAATTCAGTCCAAGTCTTCCGGGCGGTTGTAATTTAACCATGCCACGATTGAATGTGTGGGCGCGAGATAAATCTTATATATGAAGTAGACAAAATATAAATACCTGTGAATTGAAATGCAACGAAGTACGAGAGAGTGGCAGGCCGGACGGGTTGGGCAGCAGCGCCGACGCGTACGGAGACAGCGGCCGCGAGCCGCCCGGGGAGGACACGCTACGGGATCTAGCCTACAATTATATACACTACACGTTACACAGATCACACTGACATACCTACAAATACTATATAAGTATATAAACACTCAC
Source organism: Eumaeus atala (assembly GCA_017140195.1). Lineage (NCBI taxonomy): Eukaryota > Metazoa > Arthropoda > Insecta > Lepidoptera > Lycaenidae > Eumaeus > Eumaeus atala. Next base: position 1,246,977 of record JAFELO010000262.1, on the reverse strand, counting down.
TCATTTTGAACATTTCAACATGAGTGACATTTTATACATATATTTTAGGGTCCTATTCAAGACAAAGCTGCTCAGTAAGATAGTGCACACTAGTCTATAGCAAGTAAGGTCAACAAGTCAATAGTGGTGGACTGTTTCCTGATAAGCTCCTCTCGACTGTTTCTTAAGCAAGGCAAACAAGCATTCAGTAGGTTTTCATTATATTTGCTAACATATCACACTATAATATATATATATTTTTTTATACAAAGTTCAGTAATGTATTGTATAAAGATTATAGGGAAACTCTACTACTCTTTCACTATAACAAACTTACACTTAAAGCCTCATTGAACTGCCTTTCTTCTTCCATTTCTAAGGAGGATTCACTCTCGGACAAGTGTCGACATAATGCCTCTCTTCGTTCTACCTACAAAATAAAACAAGCTTTATTATTTAAATTTCTTGTCTTTTCACGGGAAAAAAGCTCTACGCACTGCCAGTCTGTTGTGGGGTCCGATGAGGGGATGAGGTAAGGAAGGGCAATACAAGTACGTAACACTTAGTCGAGCCGAAGTTATGGGCAGTGCTATCTATTAATAAAACACTGTCGACAGCCTGTTCTATCTTTCAGCTACCACAATATTAATACCAGTCAAAACCAGAAAGACTGTGTACAATATAGAAGTAAATATTTACATAAATTTGGGGGATTCATTTTATTAGGGTTCCATTCCAGCTTAGGAAATAAATTTCTATCTTTAAAAATAAATAATATTCTTTTAAGATCAAAATCATTAATAACCTTACCTCTTGTTGCAGTTTTCGATGCAAGCGAACATTTTCTTCTCTAATATACTTCTCCTCCAACGCAAATCGTTGCATTTTCTCTTTGTTTTCATTCTGTGAAACAGCCAGTTGATTCCTGTGAAAGGACTTATCATTTAATACCTCTACATGAAAATTAAGAACTTTAAAAAAAAATTATTACCTTAATTTTACTACTTCTGACCGAAGAGTTTGAATGTGAGTACTTAAGTTTGATGCTGTATCACCATTACTAATGGCCCTGGCAAGGTAAACTTAGTTAATTGAAATCAAGAAAAGCACAAATATGAAACATTAATATCATATTAAGTAACAGAATTCACCTAGGACTAGCTGGATCTGAAACAGGTTGGTCAAGTCGTATTTGAAGTGAACGCTTTTCTGCTTCCAACTTATCCATTCGTTTCCATAATCTATTCACCAATGCCTCTTGTTCTTGCTCTAGTGTGTTCTCTAATTCAACCTGTAATATATTAAACAATACTATTAGGACTATTCTTAAGATATGCAATTTCACAAATTGAAAAGTTGAGTAGTTTGTAAACTTACAGTTACCTATGGAAACTAGATTTTCTTTTATTAACTCTACATATTTCATATGTACAAATTGTGAGAGCAATATTTTGTAAATTTCTTTACTAATTTCTCAATCAATCCATAGCCTTAGTTTAAATACATGTATTCTATAGCTAGTGATTTAGACCCATGAATAGAGGGGGGAGCTTTTAAGAAAATTGATCACAGCTTTTGGGGACTTAGTTCTATAATATGTAATAAATTAATAATTGATCAGATAATAGTACATATTATAATATCAAACAATGTTGCATCAGAACTGTTTTCACGTGTAAAGTACAAATGTATTCAAAAGCATGTCTTATTTACAAAAAGAAACTGTATACATATTCTAATACCTTTTCCCTACGAAGTCTCTCCAAATTAGTCTGCTTGGCAAGTGTTTCTGCTTCAAGTTTTTCAATTTTACGCATTAGTTTATTGACTAAGCATTCCTGTTCCTGTTCCAAAGTTTGTTCTAAACGACACTTTTCTTGACGGAGCTATAAATATGATTATTGTAAATTTGACATGAAATTTATTATATATTCTTTATTATATCATATTCATCATCATTATCAGCCCTTATCGGTCCACTGCTGGACATCTCTATTTTCATCCATCCTGGACCGACAACTGCACAGACATTGTCTTTATTTTTTAGTAAAACTTTTTGTAAAAAAGAATTTTGTAAAATAATAAAATAAAATGCATAGTCTATTAGAATATTCCCATTCTGTACAACATTTCCTTATAATCTTCAACTGTACCAAATTTCAAATTCCTATGCTGGCACAATTCTTTAGAAACATGGTAACTTTCCTTCACATATTAATATATAGATATGAGTTAAAGTTTCTTTAGGACTTACTTGATTCAATTTTCTTGATAAATCATTGGTGAGACATTCTTCTTCTCTTTCATAATGGTGAGCAAGTGTTTCTTTTTCTTTTTTTAATGCTTGTATTTTTTTTAATAATGTGTTTGATATATATTCCTCTTCTTGTTCAGCCTTTGCTTGCTGTGAAGGTGAAACATCATTAAGTATATTAGTAATACTTTGAAACTTTCGTATTTGTTATTACATAGATAATTATAAACCCAGCAGATAGAATAGTTGAGAGCAAAGCTTTTACAGAATGATGCATAGTTAATACATAAGACTGCTTTTATGGGTTTTATCGACATTTCAGAAGCTTTACATTAGCCATGGTGACCGTGGTGATCATGGTTGCTGTAAAGCTTCTGAAACATCGGGCTAGTTAAATAACTAAATAAACCGGGATAAAATTTGTAAAAGTACTCTAATTTTTATGAGTAACATTTGCGTAAACTTAAGACATCAAGATGTATAGTTATATAAGTGTTTAGAATTCAGCTGGTTTTATGCTAATAATTAAAAAAATACTAAATATTAATGTAAGTTATTAATGAGATAATGATAATAAACATTTAACTTACAATTGACACTGAAGCTTGTCTTAGAGCACGATTTTCTTCTTGCAACGCCTTCACTCTTAACTTATAAGTATCCAGTTCAACCTTAAGCACTCTACAAAAAAAATCAGCCTTTATTAATCTTAACACATACTACATTTCATAACATTTTTAGCTAAAACTTAAATATTTTATAAAAAAAAATTGTCAACTTGTCTACAAATGTCAAAAATACAGCTTTGTGTTTAAATATTATTAAATCTACCCACAAATATTTATTTTGAACAATATTTGATAAGAAAAATAGATCCTCGCCTGTTTTGCTGTTGTAAAGATTCAATTCTTTTCTGTAACTGATCCCGAGAGACCGTGGTAGGAGGTAACATAGCACCCCCATCAAGAGAACTGGAATCGCTTTCAGACGCTGAATCCCCCATTTTGTTACCTTGAATTATAAGAGCTCAGTTAGCGGTACGCCTAACCAGAGAAAAAGTTCTACAAAGTTTACAAGTACCTGGTGAAGTTACTGTATCATCCATTTGCACAGGTCGTAAGTATGAAGACTGCAACAAAATGTCATCAAATATTTCGTAAAATAAAAAAAATCACAAATATTTCTACGACGGAACTCATATATTTCGAGAATGAGAAACTATATAGTTTTCCAACTTTATCACGGACATGAAACGGGCACAATTAACTAGAAAAGTAAATTAAAGAAACTTCGTTCTTACTTCTCTCTCGGTTTCAGTAATCAAAAATTCAAGAATCAAGAGTACATTGTACAGATGTGGAGTCTATGGTAATCAGTCTCTATACCAGAGTTTACATATAAATAAATTATAAATAATTTACTTTGACATTCTATTTCTTATATATTACTAATCTCACAGCAAAATTAAGCTTCTTTTGACTTTAAATATAAACTGTAGTACACAATGATAATAAAATAATACTGTTTAGTTAGTAGATTATTGTTAACTTTATTGAAATTATATATCAGAAAAATACGCGCCTAACATTTCAATAGAGTTTATGATCAGAATCATCCTTCATTCCATCTATTTATACAATCCTGAAAATGTCAGTTTTGATTGATTGAACTTGCGAAAATTTAGACGGGAATAACGAAAGCAGGGCCCTGATTCTCCAATATTCTGATGATAAATATTTTCTCTGTTCCATTTTTTGCTATGTGGTTCGCTCGTAGCCTAACCTTAAAGCCGGTATTGTGAAATTAGAATATATTATTAGCTATTTATCGAATCATCGTGTTCACACGAAGACTTCGCTTGATATTTTTTTGCCGCAACCGATTTGCCTCTTACTAATTATTATTACCTGTGCTTTAATATTTATATTGTGTGTATAAAAAAACCACCTCCTTTATCATAGGTATTTTATTATATTTCCTTATTCTGTTGGAATATGTTGGAAGATTTACTGTTCGACTTACTTTTGTTTTGATGCAATGGACAAGGAGAGCTTTAGAGCAAAAAATTAGAGTCAACTCTTCTATTAAATCAGGTAGGTAACTACTTACTAGTTTACGATTTTAAATATTAGGTCTACTCAAGTACAGAAGGAAAAACGAAAAACTGATAATGTACGTCTTATATAAATTTCAAGTCTATCGATTACAGTTTTAGTCAGATGACAGATTCTATTTTGAAATTGGGCAATAATGCTGAAAAAGTAATCTTCTAAATTTAGGATTTGGTCCAGCCTGCTTGTAGCAGTGAATTCCCAAAAAGCAACGTGATTAATATTATTAAAATGGACATATAATTATAAATAAACATCATATAATACAATTAACCACAAAAATATATCATTTCCAATTTATTGTTGTGGTTAATTGGCTATGCATTTTAGAGTAGCGTAGCAACATTACAATCTCCTGTAAAAAAACATATTTGTAAAAAAGTGACACACACGCCATAATGTAAATTGCTTCTAGATTTGGCGTTTCAGTTAAAATTTTTGCATTTTAATGTTAAATGTTATTTTTTTCTGTATAAATAAGACATTTAAAATGTCCCTAGTTAGCATTGGTAAGGAGTAGTAGAATGATTTTTAACCAGTTAGTGCTAACAAATTACCTTGAAGAAAATTTAGGTTGGACCAAAAGAATCGAAGCCATTTCGAATCTTTCCTCTCAGTGATTACTACTGTTGTTTTACTTCATAAATTATAATGTATAAGGCTGTTAAAATGAACTTCACTTAAGAAAAGTTCGTGAGTGAAGTGATCGTTATGTCGTCGCCATAGTTAGTCCTCGTTTGATCCACGAAGTCATTGATGCTGTTGTTGTACGTACTGTTGTGTATGATGTCTGTCACCGAAACAATTGCTCGACCAAATGCTTAATGTTTACTGTTATATCAAAGTAATGAAATTGAAACCCTAATCGACTCTATCAAATTTGGCACTATCGTAAACATAACACGTAAATAGAAGATAATTTAGAAACACTTAATTTAACACTAAAATATGTTATATCATATTTTTTTTACGGACACTGCAATTTTAAATTGAATAATGACAAGGTTTTAAGACCAAATTTTATTTCCCTTTACAGGGTAATGTCTTGAAATGGCTCAATACTACCAAATAGTTGGGCAGGGCCATTCACTAACTCTTGAAGATCTTCAAAGATATTGTCCCAATTTATGTTTAGATGGTATTATTGTTAATCAAGATGATCAGCAATATGGCCAACAACAGGTAGGTGTACTCAAATATTAATAGAATATTACTTAGTTTTTATATTATTTACTATAAAAATTAAATCATAAATACTAAAAATACATTTTTTCTAAAATTTTAGGTAGTTGTACAACAAACAGATCCACCTAATGATATTCTAGTACGTGATGGAATTCAACCACAGTTAGTTGTTGGGGAAG
>JAFELO010000262.1:1112916-1233373 GCA_017140195.1 Eumaeus atala | reverse complement strand
CCCCCCCCTCCCCACTAACAAACCGCACGAAACGCGATAATGTCACTATACGACGGTATTATGTGAGCGAGAGGTCCCCGGTCGTGCCGGCCCAATTCCGTTGCAAAGGAGGGTGTATTATGTACTATGCATGGCAGTACCTCCTATGCAGCATGGCACTATTTTTTTATCTGTATTATACTACAATCTCCTGCCGTACTGGAATATTGTTTGGGGGCCACCGGCTGGCTGGGGTTCACTTTCATGTAGATCAATACTGTGTCACAGTCACTATCTGCTGTTGATTGAAGTGTGTGTATAACAACATCGCCCTCCTGGCCGACCATGGCAACTGCAGCCATCTCTTCACAGTGTAGAAGCGTGTTCTGTTCAGGGAATGAGGATTTCCCGACGACTTATATGCTAACACCAAGTCACTTGAGCCTAGGTGCTACGAAATCCGCCTGCCTGTATGTGCCGTGTGTAACTGATAAGTACAATGTTAAGCCCGTAGCAAAGGCAGTGGGCTGGCCTTAGCGTAACCGTTCCATGGAGCAGAAATCGAAATACTATCGCATTGCAATAGCATCGGGCTTGCGTGACCGAGGTACCTCTACGTACTCAAATATTCTGTCACGTTTGGTGCTGTCTGTGCAGTGCCCAATAGTCTTAGACAATTATTAGAACTTGATTATAATAGATAGTGGTGGACTTGTTGATATGTTATGGAAAAAGAAATTTAAATTTTGCAAATTTAATTAAACCCCTAAACTTTGAATTTTTGCACTGAAATATCACTGCATGCACTACAAATCGCATCACATGTCAAATGTGTTACCAGTAGTGTTTGTTCGTAATTATGTTGCACAACTTACTTTAAGTCGAATGATATTAACTAATCATTGATTTAACTGATGTTTGGCACCTTGAAAATTGTTTGTTACTAGTTAGAAAGGTGTGCCGATAAATATTTATCTAATTATTATTTATTTAGAGTTAATTTATTTTTTAGGGATGGTGGCAGACAGACTTTAGTGAGAAGTAAGGAACAGCAGCGACCGGTTCAGAAGGTGTCACCTCTGCCAAATGCGCAACACATGTCACACCCAGGTACTTAAGGTTTACTGTCCGGTTAGACGAATGGAATGGATCCGTCCACGGTCTCTTGGGGACGTGATTGGCTAATCAAACCATAGACCATAATAAAGAAATGGTAAATGCCAATCATGTTTCCAAAATGACTGGCTGGATCCGTCTATCCGTTCATGTAGCCATGCTCTTATCCAAACTCCACTGGATATGGATTACATATTATATGACTAGTAGGAGAGCAAAATTCTAAATTATACTTTATATTCAAATCTATTAATGTTTAATTCTTACAAGACGAAGTATGTAAGTACGACCGAGAAGTTGACCGGCTGGCGCGGTGGTAACACGGCTCCAGCCGGATAATCATGCATGTCGCGCCAAAGGTCGCGAGTTCGAATCCCGCCCAGTCTTGGATGTTCATCTATTATTATATGTCTTTTTATAATCAGAATTGATAAGATTATCAAGAATCGCTAATCCGAATTACTATAGTTATTTGTAATTGAGAAAGGCACATGTTTTGTTTATCTAAATGCCAAGTGGACGATGAGTGTTTACGTCATATTTTAAATTCGATATTTCAGAAAGTAACGACATGGGTGGGCCGTCGGAGCAGACCGCCGAGCCGCAGTCGGCAAAAATGTTGATTTTCTTACAAAATGGAGAACAGAGACTTATTACGTTTACTCTTCCCAAAGAAAGTTGTACCCTTCAAGAAGTATTAGAACAGGTAAGTCTTGAAACACATTTGTTTTCTACACATAATTTAGTAGGAGCCACTTGTTTGAGGCATAGAAGAAATACAGTAATTAATTATCATTCATTTGGTCAGAGACACCCACCACACACAATTGTATGCTAATATGCGATCTGAACAACATTCACTACAATAATATTCAAGAGATAATTTATTTATAATATACATACGTAACAAGTTACGCTTAATTTTTAGGAATATATAATAATAACATTTTCGTTCAATTCACTTATACTGTTTTATGTGATAGGGGATAGGGGGTAAACGAGCAGGTGACCAGTATGTATGTGTAATAGCAATATGCAATATGTATGTATCGTATGTACCCGTGTTTGAGGTATTTATGAAACGGTAGTCGCGGTTTCACCCGCATGAAATTTACCGCAAGGAAAAGTTTGTTATTTCAGTAGTGTACCAAATTTCACTTAAATCCAAATCAGCTTTTACGAGAAAAAAATAAATATATATACAGACTTTCACATTTATAACATTAGTTGAATACTTGAAATCGTTAGTTTGTCTACAAATTTTATAGTAGACTGCAAGTTTTACATGAAATTTACCGCAAGGAAAAGTTTGTTATTTCATTAGTGTACCACATTTCACTTAAATCCAAAGCAGCTTTTACGAGAAACAAATAAATATATATACAGACTTTCGCATTTATAACATTAGTTGAATACCTGAAATCGTTAGTTTGTCTACAAATTTTGTAGTAGACTGCAAGTTTTACAGCCTCGGAAAACTGAAAAGACACTTAGGCAGTGACAGTAATAAATAATTCCAGCATAGAATGCTGCCAGGACACTCAATTAACCCGACCAGCTCTTTGAGTGGTCCACTTTAAAATATATTTTCTTTTTACAATAAAACCATTTTTACTGATTCTATCACGGTTTATTGAATTATTTAACTAGCCCTACGCCCTACGTTTCAGAAGCTTTACAGCAACCATGGTCACGGGTGGACTGAGATGACATCTGTCATGACAAATAATCAAATGCGATCGAATCCGTAAAAATATTGAAATGAGTAATATTCGCGTAAACTTAAGACATCAATATATTTTCTTTAATTCTGTCATTGGTTTATAACGATGACTTCTCTAGAAATATCATTTATATGAATTTATTTTTTCAGGTTAACGTTCCTTTCGATAAAGACACAAATATTCAATGTATGCAAAATACAAGCAGCGAAATTGACTACTTTGTGTCAGTCGGGTCCACTACTAGGATAGAAGAAATGTTAGAGAATCATCCGGTAAATATGTGTTGAGAAAATATTCTAATGCATAGTTACAAATACGAAACAGATTGTGACACTTTTGAACATAAGTATAGTGTCTAACGAGCAATTGCAGTGACTACCAACCCTCAAAGGCATACATACATAAGTTGTTACGCATACGCGTTGCCGTTTCCTCTGCTTCTTAAAAAGTGGGCCAGAGGAAAATCAAAAATCGCACGAAACACTAATCAAAGTTGACATTTTATATGTGAGCAAGTTTTTGCCATTGTCATTCAATTAACACTACCCGTTCAGCAAGGTCGCAATACAGCAGGCCACCTCTCACAAAAAGGTCTCGAATAAACACGCCCTATTCAGGATGGCAACATTTATTTGGCGTAAATATCTTCGCATAGATTTTCTGCGTATACAGTTTTACATCCCATATCTATCTTCATGGTAGTCTAATGTGAAGTTGGAAAACTAGCGTTGTTATAACCAGCTGAAAAGACACTGCTCTTTACTACGATTAGTTAATACTCAACCACTTATTTGTATACAATGCTTTTTATTACAGATGTTAGTAGGTGACATCAGTAATAGAAGTTCTCCGAGCGTAATGTCACAACCACAAAACAGTAGTGACATGTCCACACCGGAGAAGAGACCGTGCCCTGATAACGGTAATTGTATTTTATTCTTCGATTTTATTGTAAATGTGCATTTTGCTTGCCCGTTTGTACGTAATCGTAGACAGCAATACCATCAAGGATAACGGATTCCAGTCCTATTAAGTTTGAGCCAGCTCAAAGTTAAAAGGTGGATGGTTTGCCTCTTCGTGCGCCCTCTTAGGCATACACATCCTTATACTGAGGACTTTCTTGTATGCTTGAATGTGTTTGCATGACCTGGAAAACATTGCTATCGCAATCTCATTTCAGCTTTGATGCGAACATGACAACCTTGGATTTTAATGGTATAGTGGGACATTAGAGCAATCGAAGCCACATGGTGACTACCGACGCTCTTTAACATCTGAATATTTAATGGTTTATAATTCTTAATAACGAAATAGACAACTTTTAAACGTCTGCCAGACTTACTAAAATTTTTCAACACATTTTGGAGCACAGTTATTTATATTCACTCGGGTTGTAGTCAGAACTAGAAGCTGTAGGTGGTATTGATCATAAATCAATGCTCAGAGAACAATATATGTTTCAGCAAACAACAGCCCCGAGTCGCCGCGGTCGCCCACGCCGCGCTACGTGGACGGCATGCTGGCGCTGTGCAAGTGTTGCGGCTACACGGGCTTCGACTTCAATCGCTGCCAAAGGTCAGTGGTCACGGTTCCGTAGACGATTGCCAAAAAGTGGAACCCTAATAATTTCCGATAGTAGCATGTTCGATCTAACGTCAAAGTCTTGGCAATTAACCACACTAGAGTCACTGTGTGGAGGAAATTTAGCCAGCCTTACTAGAACAGAAGCGTATTACGTATTACCAAGATGATATATAAAAATATGCAACACATATTTGTTCTAGCGAAAAATATATTTATTATTAATCTTGACAACGAACTAATATCAATGATTGACTAAATTTTTTGTTATTATATAACAGTTCATTTGATGCTCTCAATGCTTATTTATGTTTAAATGGTTAGTTATTTTAATGCAATAAAATCTTGTTTCCTAATTTTTTTTTAAGTTATACTCCTTTTTTAGTTTTTATATTTAACGTAGTTAATTACAACTACACATATTACTACTTGTTTCATTATTTTATTGTTAGTTGTAAGGAACATTACTTAACATTAACATGTATGAAACTTCATACATGTGATAATTGATAATTAAATATTTTTTATTAAGAACGATGCATCTAAAATTCAAGAATAGCATCGCCTTTAAGCTTTACTATAAGTTACGGCACTAGCAATATGCTTAAACATGGGGCTTAATGATTAAATAATATATTAATTAATGTATATGATTTATGGACTTATCACACCACATTAGCCTAGTGCTGTGCCAAGTAGCGTAAGACCTGGAGGAATGTTCATGAATAAACCATTCACATTGCTTTATTCATGTACAAATACTGTGACATTGGCATTTTCAAGTAGCTCGCAACCAAGTACATCGCTTCGAAATAATTTAATTATTTTATGAATGAGAGGAGACACTATGAAAATTATCTCGACAGTACATTTGTGTCTCTAACGCGATTAGTGCATAATTACGTAAATTAGATTTGACTTGCATTATTTTTTTAGATGTAAACGTGTCTTCACGGAGGAACCTAAAAGTGTACCAATAGCGAGTAAAAAGGTAGAACAGAAGAAAAAGGAACCCGAAAGAAGTATTTTAGAAAAGCATAAGTAAGTCTACTTTTTCTTGTCTCAGACATTTATAAAATAGATATAACACACTCAATAACATCCAATGGTATTTTTTACTGCTTACCCTTGCAATGTCGGCAGTAAATATTGTTTTAAACATTGACTGTCTGTATAGTGTAGCAATGATATAGACATATTTTTACGACTTGGTTACTTAGAGGTCTTGGGCTTGGCTTGTGGCAGACTGAGACTTGTTCAAAGTACCCAATTATTCACAGTACCTTTTTGGAACATTGTGCACACATATTTAGTACATTGAATACTCCTTACATTCTGTCCAGGCCTCCCATGACCACTGATGATTTAAGTTATCATAATGTTATGACAGTTAAGCTCTAGGGTCCTCCACATTGTGAAGTGAAATCTGTGTACGGATCCGTGTAAAATTGGATGGGTTATAAATTAATAAGTAATAATAATAATAATGAAACACTTCATTTTGTACCGAGTATTTACAATAACTTATTCTACACGCATAACCTGCTCTCCACGGCTGAACCAGCAAGTGTTTGCTTCACGCGTGTGACCTAATTTGAAATATATATGTACTAATTTTGTTTTAGCTCCTGTGGAGAAAGTATTAAAATAAATTTATTGAAGCCCACGCTGAAAGCTCTTAATAATAAAAGTGTAAGTGAACTTTGTTTTTGTATCGACAAAAGAGTAACATCAAATGTATGTCCGATATAAAGCTAAGTGGCGTACGTTTTCGTGTGCATTCGAGAGTTTGTCAACGCCTTTTCTATGGCGTAAAGGAAAATATTGTGAGGGGAGCTGCATGGACCATAAGACTAAGTTGTTAGGGCATGAAAAGTTTACCAACCTTTTTTGTTTACGCGGGGAAACACAAATGGGTTTGTGTAATAGTGAAGGCGCGTCTTTACGCGGCACACCACCGGCTCTAGGTGGGCTCCAATGTGCTCGCGGCACATTCTAGTGCCTAATACCCACAAAAACAATCGCGAGTGACATCAGTACCGCCTTTGGTGAGGTGCCCAAGAGCAATAAATCATCAGAGCATCTCGACGGCTAGTTAGTTCCCTAAGGGATCGACGTCTCCTGCACAGCAGGGCCCGGTAGCATATGCACAGGACTACCTTATCAACTTTGGGACAGTTCAATGAGGTGAGATTCTCATCCTTGCCCCCTTGCCCCGTACGCAAAAAGCGCCTCTCTACCCGCTCTTTAACCCCTTCTTATGAGATGGGTGCAGAGAACGTCCCGCTCGGTTCAACTGGCTTCGCCTGGGTTCACCCCAGGCCACTGAGCCCTACCGCCACGACCGGGCTTGAACCATGGTGAGGTTGGTAAACTTTCCCCACATATCACTAGAAACTAAGCCATCCTATCTAGATGTTTAATATGGCTAAGTTTCTAGTGATATGTGTAAATGTTACAGTTATTACAACACATGTAAGGTAACACATAAGTTGTTCAATAGAACCCCACTTTGTCATTGTCCTACTTAATATTATGATGTTCAGACTACTCAGGATAAAAAACCAGCAAGAACGAGAAAGCCCCGAGGGAAGCAACCAGACCCGGAGCCTGTCATATTGACCCTGAGTTCTGACGAGGAAGATTCCAATAGTTCTATGATCAGTAATCAGGTAAAATGTTGTTACTCTTTTTTTTTAAAGCATAATTTTGTTTGGATGGAATTGGTCAACTAAGACAAATTCCATCCACTTACTAGAACCGTACATGTAACTAAAGCCACAGACGTCCATATTTTAAATATTTATTTTTTTGAAGTTATACTTGTCTTGGCGCGTTAAGCAAAATGATGAGAGTTTTTTTACGACTCGCGCGAACACCGTCACGAAAAACCGACACAGTGAAGTTAGCTATAGTCAACATTCAAGTTTTCCAAAAAGTTACCATTATGCGTTATAATAAACATTCAATACTAGGTGGATTTAAAAGTACTCGGCCTAACACAGATTCATTCAATTCTAAAAACCAAATCTACCCACATTATTTAGTTCAGTTTGGTCTAGTTAATTGTGTGAAGTTCGAAACGTTTGTTATAATTAATTGTGATTTTATAATTTTTTTAACAAAGTTATCGGACATAGTTTCTGCAAGTGGAACAAATCGAGCAGCGCGGCGTGCCGTCATTAAGTACCTCCATAAGAAGGGGCTATCACCGAAAGCCAGTACTTTAGGAGATTCTGCTCTGTTTTATTCATCCGTCAAAAAATGTATAGCAGAATTCAAGCATGGTAGAGAGAGAGTGTGAGAGACGAATCCCGCTCTGGAAGGCAATCGACGTCCACTACTGAAAAAAAAAGTGATTCATTTAATTATGAAAGACCACAGATTAAAAATTTGAGAGATAGCCGTGACTATAGGCACCTCTTATGAACGAACTCAAAACATCATAGTCAAAGAATTGGATTTCCACAAAGGTGTCTGCGGGGCGGGTTCCGCGACTGCTTTCAGTTGAACAAAAAAGGACGCGATTGACTATGTGACTGTTTGGAGTGACTACTAACACGTGACTATTTGGAGTTATTGTAAGACGATGCAGATGATTTTTTAAATCGGTTTGTTACAATGGACGAAACATGGGTTCGTTAGTGTACGCCAGAAACAAATCAAAAAATACTGTACTCCAGAAACAAAACGACTATCGAAACAGTGGAGAAGACCTAGTTAACAAGCCCCTAAAGCGGCTAAGGCCATTTTGTCGGCAAATAAGGTCAGTATACTGGGACTCGGAAGAGTGTGATTATTATTGATTATCTCGAAAGGGTTCTGACTATAAACTCTGATTGCTGCTGTCTTACTACGTTGTTTATGACAGGAAATTTTCAGCGGTCTAAATGCTTTAAATGGGAGATGGCAAAAGTGCACCGAACTTGATGACGATTATGTACAAATATAAAAATAATTATATAGATTTAGTATGTGTTTAGTTCCTTGGTTAGGCCGAATACTTTTCAATCCACCAGTTCAAGATATTAAATATATTCGAGATATTAAATATCTTTTTTCTATTGTGCGTGTTGTTTTTCCTACAAACATAGAATAAGGCGTAAGATAAAACAATATCTTTTTATACCAAAGAAGTATAACTTCTAACGCGTGCACATAAGTACACACATCTTTTTTATGTACTCATGTGTCTTATATTTGAGACTAAAATAACATAGTCAATATGTTTGCTTTGAACTCAATTGCAAATTTTTTCCTCATAGCAATAATTACAAAATTTGCAATTTTAATTTAATTTAATTTTTGTTTTTCTGAGAGGATTTTAGAGGGCAAACGAGCAGGCGATTAGTGACTACCGCCGCTGCCATTTGCAAGATCAGGCTTCGTGCAAACGCGTTGCCGGTCTTTAAGTCATATCCGATCGGAAATACCGAGGGAAGCAACGGCTTCCACAGTTCAATTGTACGCGGTAGAAACTGGCCTTTAAACCGCACTGATGTGGCTTTAAGGACACCAAGGTGATGGACGTGAAACTTTGAGTTCTGTCGCGATGTCCGAATGGAATTGTGCTGCTGATATAATTCATGAATATTTCCTGTTTGTACAGCATGAACAGTCCGTCAGTATGAAGGAACCATCTCCTAATGAAATTGAAAGTGGAACTCCGGATAGTGGCATTGGACTAGACAGCATGGATGGTAAGTAATATAATTAATTTATATTGGCTAGAATAAATTGGGTAGCTGTCAATAAATTATTATTATTTCCAAATAAATTATGACAATACATGCATGATTTATTTGTATATTAAAATTCCATTGAAATTATATATCTATAAAGCGATAGTTTAAACTGAAGCGACTTAACATCTGCATGGTAATGACAGTGCCCATCTTGATGCTATCCACCCGAATGGTTAACTATACTAATAAAAACCGAAAGAAATGCATCAGAATACCCGTCACTTTTCAGAAAACCTATTTCGTTTCTACATGTGGGATCTACTAAAAATAAATATCTCATGAGAATATTTTGTTAGTCATTCCGTCCATTTAGTTTAGAGCTGAATGAGAGGAAAGAATAAATTTTCCACCCAAAAGCTTAGCATAACTTTTAGTCAAAGACATTAAATGCGAAGATGCTACTTTGAAAATGATTACAGAACGGAAAATCGATACGTTTGACATGTTGTTGTGACATCTTACTACTTACTAATCCAACGCTTTCCTAATCGTTTTCTCCAATATTTTCTTAACAATTTCGACGTAAACTGCATACTTCTACTATTGGGTTCTTCTCATACTGATCCATATGACGAAAACGCAGCCTGTAACCAGTTATAAGTATCGAGGCACAGTACATAATCCTATACGAACCCACCCTGAACTTACCTGAAAAGTCTTTATTGTTGTGACAAAGATTTGTATAAAAGGCTGAGGGATCACGCAACGGCACAGAGTTCAGAATTCAGAAGTATAAAATAATTGAAATATAAACGTAATTCACTAGTACGACTTTAAAAAATACCGGATTTTGTTATATACATTCATATTAATTCTATTTTCATTAAAACAAAAGTGTAAAGACCTGCTGCGGCCAAGTTTAAAGAACCAGCAATTATAGCGTAAGACGTTATTATGCTTTGCTAAATAGAGGTTGCTCTAACTTTTCTGCTTAATCAACATAAAAGTGACGACATTAAGAAGCCAGCCTAAAACGCGGCAGTCATGTCGAAAGAGTCAGCAAATGTAGTGCACTGTCTTTCTCTCTCTTTTGTCATTAATTTTTCTGATGTCACTGCTCATTGAAACTAATTTTATTGCTGAAATAATGTAATTTTGTGAAATAGTACTCGTACCGACACCATTCTTTGTATCAGTCTTGACATTAGGGGACCGCTGTCATAGCAAACAGATAAGAATGACTAAATACGTTCCTGTTCGCGAAATACAAAAATCATCCAACGGAAGTCTGGTCTAATAGCAGAGCAGGATTAATAAAAAATGGAAAACATACAAAATTATTAGAAAAATACAATAAGATCTCGATGGAAACACGAACCTCGAACTTAGAAAAACAGATTGCAAGCCAACAAAAAAAACTATAGAAAATCTAAAACGTCAGATAAAGATAAAAAAATGTTATTTTCTTTGGAGTAGATGAGACGGAACACAACTATAGGAATTTACAGCAGGTCATTATAGATATAATTAATAACGTGATGAAAATTAATTGCTACAATAAGAAATAGAAAATATAAGGCGACTAGGAAGAAAAACGACAGACCAAGGCCTATTGTTGTGACACTAACCACCGTATGTTTAAGATAAGAAAAGGGAGAAAATGGACATGGCAATCGCCGAATGGCCTCTATCATACAGAAATCGAGTATACTCACAAGCTCTAATCTTTCCGTACATAATTTCGATATAATCCAAAATCTCAATTTTTACACAATGTCATATTCCTGGCTAGGTAATAGGCTATAGGGTAAGAAAGATAATCCTTATCGGCCGTTTTCAATATTCTTGTGCATGAACTGGCTACTGGAGTTAGAATTTTGACATATTTCGTATGGAACTTAGTCAAAAGTATCCACTCGTTGGCACTCGTGGCCTATGGTATGAATTCTGACGAGCCCCACTAGACCGGAGCTTTGGCTCTCTACTAGCGGGTTCGTCCGCGTTCCGTTAATGCGGAACGGGCCTTGGGGTTGGCTAAGTCAGTGATATTGGAAACCCACTACAGTCGGTGGCCACCACCCTGCTGACATCGAACCTGGGCGGTCTGCCCCTACCGGGTGAGATCACCGGTTGAACCGGTGAAGGCCCAGCAGATGGCTGCGACCTCGGTCTATATTTTCTCACGCAAGGGTTAGGTGGCTTCACGGCTGAGTGGTTAGATGAGAAGAGTGATAGAGAAGGAAGATGCAAGTTTATAGCGAGAGTAGGAAAGGGCGTGCTTGGAGCGTCAAACACGCCTGTCTGGGAAGAAGATGAGCGGCGAGATCGTCGTCATTCACGAAGACTACTATTATAGTAGTGCAGTGATACCGGCGATATCTCTTCGCGATGGCACTACTGGGGAAGGAGGGCATGTAGATGCACCGAACAGATGCGGAAGCAATATGACTTCCTGTATCAACAGGAATTCAAGAAGAACCCGTCTCCAAGGCGGTGATCAGTGGGCACCCGCTGTCAATGGCGGTGAGAAAGTCTATGATTAATGAAATGGCCTGGGACCAAAGTCCAGGGCCAGACCATGAAGGACGTGGGGCACGTCGGAGGGGGTGGGCGAAAGGATACTCACCCGGCGAATGGGTCACGCCTGTTCGCCAGTCGCGGTCGGCGCGGTTGGCGGTGGTGCGCGGCGAGTTGAACGGCTGGTTCGCTGGTCTAGCGGCGGTGCCGCATGCTCAGCGGCCGCAGCCGGCACGACAGTCTGGGTGTCGCCTGTCATCTCGCCGTCGGAGTCTACTGTTGTGGCGGCTTCCGAGGCTGTCTTCGATCTCCGTCTTCGTTTCTTCCTCCGTGGCTTCACAGGTTGCGGGCCTCGGGGGATGGGGGCGTTCGCGCCTGCCATTAGCCAGTGTGCTGAAGGTGGTGGTAATCCGACATGCGGCGCCTATGCAGGCGCATGCGTTGGTGGCCGGCAGGACTCGCGCGTGAGTGCAATAGACCCCGCACGGCGCATCCTTGCCTCGCGCACATACACCGGGCATGAGCGACTATTAGCTGGATGGACGCTGGAGCAATGGGCGCACAATGCTGGCTCCGATGTCGGATGTGGGCCGTCCTGGCCGGCATGCCCACTGCCGCATCGTACACAGACTATCGGGCGGTGGCAGTGGGTCCTTGCGTGCCGGATATGCCGAAATGGTCACCCCGATGATATTTAGGAACTCCGAGACTTCATATATCCGCGGAATGGGGTATCTCGTCCTATTCAGGGTGGCCATAAAAATACACCCCGGGCTCCACTTTCTGGCGCGTGGATCTGGCGGACGAACTGGGTCGACGCCGAGCCGCTCCAGCTCCGTCGTGATGTCCTCTGGGCTCGTATTCTCCAAGATGCCTCTTATGACCACCTAGAGGGCCTTTTCAGCCGGCAACGAGAAAGAAAATTTGTGTACGCTCCAGCTCGCACAGGTAGCGCTGGATTGTGCGATACTCGTCGGCGTCGCGTGGTGTGAATCTAACGCCTTTCCCCGCTGGGCGCGCGTTTGGTGCACGGCCGAAGCCCTCAGCTACGCGAGGTGTTGCACCCAATCCGTCAGGTGCTCGGCCACCAGTTGCGGGTAGCGCGGTGACTTGTCGGGAGGGTGTGGCTTGGCCGACTGTGACAGCAAGATTTCCCATCTCGCTCGCGGCCGGTGAAGTGGTTTGGAACGATACGGGCGTGGAATCCGTCTCAATCGGCGTCTGTGCGGCTGCGACCGCGAATGAACGGGCCGCAGGCGCCCGTTTAGAAGAAGATGCGATTGCAGCAAAGTCTACATACCGCTATGTCGGTGGACTGGTCGATGGGTGCGCGCTTCGCGGCGGTCTTGAGTCGTGGGTCTCACGGTGGGCTGCGCTGCTCAAGCGGCACGGGTGCAGGCTGCGCTGGCGCAGGTGGCGTTGGCCGCGGCGGAATTGGACTCGGGTCCATGCTACTCGGCGTGGAGTCGCCGTGCAGGGATGAAGGGGCTGTGCTGCCCGCGGAAGATGAAAGGCGGAAGCCACCCTGCCAGATCATGTCCACTAATCCCCTGTATCTCGCGGGGAAGATTCGCCTTCATCATTTCGCGATTGGCGCGAAAGGTCTTCACGTCGTGCAGGCGAGTGGCGTACTCTGCAGGCAATATTTCTGAGACATGTCCCATGCCGAACGGAGCTGGTCCGGATTCTCCGACGGTGCCGCCGGGTAGCATCCAGGTGGAGGGATAAACTCCTTCAGCCCCGATGCCGGCAACGCACTTCCGTGAGGCATGCTCGGCCCTGGCTTTCCGGAACTCTGGCTGGGCGGCGTTCTTCTAGATATCTAGACCTGAAGTCTTCGGCGCGCGAGACCGTGAGGGCGACCTTGAGCGTGCCGCCGGCTTCTCGGGTGTCGGTCAGTGTGTCGGTCACGCAAACTTGGTTTGCGAACACCATTCATGACGACACACGCGGGACTTCCCAGTGTTGACACAAAAATCGCAGTGACTGGCGTTTCTGTCATTATACACATATATAAATAGGTACCTAGTCTTGCCATAAATATTGTAACAAAGAAAAAAAAATTAATTGCAAATAACATATATTACTCTTACAGTGTGTTAGTTTAGCACACAATAATTAAATAAGCAAATATTGAAGTGGTTTCCATTGACTGCTGTACAGTCATTTAAACGTTGAGGTCAGTTATCAATAGAAGCACGCACTCTTTCCATGAGGAAATTCTTCACTGCCAATCTTATGGATTGTTTTAGGGACTCCAAATTATTATGGTGTTTAGAGCAAGTTACACTCTAAAACTGACCATAAATCATAACCCAGCTAAATAAGTCGGGAATAGATGAAGGGTAGTCTTCAGCTATGATCAAGTCAGGAACCTTCCTTTTTAATCAAGATTGGATGGATCCAGCTTTATAATCTGGTCCCGAGTATTCCTGGAAGGATCATATTTGGTTATTGAACATGGTGTTACTAAGGGGCTTAACTATCTTTTCATGAATACATTAGTGCATGTTTTGATTCCTTTCTCACGAAAATTGGTTGTCACTCTTTCATAGCGAACACCACATCAAACCATCATTGAAGTCGGATAATGCCCACGTCGCACTCTGTCGACTAATTGGGAAACTTCCTTAGACCTTGAGCATAAATAGGGTTATTTTGTTTGTAAAAATTTTGCGCAATTGTAAAAAAATCTGATCCGTAAACAATTTTTTTCTTTCTGTGACCTCGATACTTTTCGATTTTTCCGCCCTATTCACCTTTAATTTATCGGTTAAGAAGTGACCAGTGCGTATCTTATAGGCTGCAAGCCCTAAGTTATCGCTTAAAATAGGTGATATGTTCATTTCCCGTGATTTACTGACTCCAAACGCAACACTAGCGACGCTGTCCAGTTAATTGTTATACATGCATACAATACGTTAACACTATATTGTTATATTGGCAAATAGCGTATTCACAAAGATATTACAGATACTTAAAAATACAGAAACTATCTATTTCTGAATATTATAATCGAATAAAAGCGATGTCAAACCCGACCATGACAACAAAATGGGGGCCTTCCAATTACGCAACACAGTGTGTCAGTGTCAACCGTAGATTTAGATAGAGAAGGGAAGCCAGCCGAAAACGCATCCGTCTAATTCGAAAGGGACAGCAAATGTTGTTCATAATCTGTCTTTTTTTCATTTCTCAAGTCATTAATTTCTCTGCGCGATATGTATGCGAAATTAGATAAACAAAGATACTAATGCATCAGTATGCATCACACATCACAATACTGTTATTGTCACCTTCTTTCTCTATTAACCAAGACGGCCACTCGCCGTCATAACTGCCTATAGCATACTTCTCTAATTATATTATTGCTACGGTGTCACCACTGACAAACAGTTTGCAAATCAGCAACACTTTTTTTTTGTGTCTACACATTGTAACTGAGCGTTGTAAATGACAGCCGAGTGCACACTATGTCTCCAGATACATGTGTCTTAGTCGGAAATTACTCAATAATTCGCAATATTAAACGTAATGAATGGCATACATCGAATTCTACTGTATCCCTTTTTTTTTACATTTGTCGATTTACTTTAGCTTGAATTAAAATAAAGTTATTAATGCATATTTATGAAGCAAATACCAACGAGCACGGCCGCCACCACAATGTATGCGGCCTATCGTGGTAGTCGCGTTTATAAATAAATAAGTTTTTAATTCACGTTACCAAATTACATTTTATATTTGTGTGCTTGGAGCCTCCATTTAAACAAGAAGATGCTTGGGGTAGGAGAATCCGCCTTCCATAACTATTAACTTAATAACATAAATGACTTAGTGTAAAATAATTGTGTAAAAACATGCAAAATTTCATTATAGAAAACACAACATACATACGATCGAACTACATTATTCCCCTTTAGACACAGTCGCTTAAAACAAGGCTAGTTCGTAGCCACTTCTAAACCAGAAAATACAAAGGCATATTTTTCATACCGAATGTGGCTGTATAGTGAGTAACCCTTGTCTATAAACTAACGGTGTTAAAAATAATAGAGCGGCGTTGGTTGTCAAATTCACTGTCATGTTATTTGAGTCGCAAACGCGTTGTTAAATCTTAAAATTTAAGGAAAATGTCTAAAGATTTCTTGAAAAGAACCAAAGGTACTATATTGTTGTTTACATTTTATCAACAGTTCTTTATAAATTACATTTATTTTGTTTGAGTACAACATAACGAAGCTGCCTAACGTGCTTGTCGATCAATAACACATCCCAACGTTTCTTCTGGATAACACGCCAAAATAAATAATTTTACTTCAAGGAAATATTGAAAATATGCAGATTTATTTCATTCTTTTATACTTAAACTATTAAAATTATGTGAAATTGTGGAATTCGTTAAAACTATGTACGTTTGTTGTTGTTTCGGCTTACAAACTTTTTTTGTAATGTGTCCTACCCAATACTACATGATATGTGGCCAGCCATATATCATGGATCAGGTATCTTATACCTACCTTTCCACTAGTTACTACTACATTGATGACTAAGGAATTGAAATAAATAT
The DNA here is from genome assembly GCA_017140195.1 of Eumaeus atala. Taxonomy (NCBI): domain Eukaryota; kingdom Metazoa; phylum Arthropoda; class Insecta; order Lepidoptera; family Lycaenidae; genus Eumaeus; species Eumaeus atala. Next base: position 1,217,201 of record JAFELO010000262.1, on the reverse strand, counting down.
CTCTCATAGCTAAAAGCTATCTTATTTTTTTTTGTAAGAATATCGGTTACTGTGAAAAGGATTTACTAAACATTCAGATAGCTGTTGATCCTGCTTTTTATGTTAACTATGTCCTTTTAGTATCTTGTGTGACTTGTTTATCCTATTCCTACTAATTTCTAGTACATAATAGGAATTAGTAGGACCAAGATAGGACAGTCCTACTTTACTGATTTTTTGTCCTGAAGAAATGAATGGTTTCATTGAGAGTTTACTGTCGCAAATTAGATGAATTAAATGCACAGGGCACAGCTAGAAGAGAACTATTTAGAAAAGGCTAATATTGAAAATGATGTAAGCTGCCAATACAAGTATATAAAGCAACAATGAGTTGTTTTACTCTCAGGAGAATTTCAACACTAATCTCTTACAATTTATTTCTTGTTTCCTTTTTTTAGATGAGAGTAGAGAAGAATTCATACAAAGCATGCAAGGTGTTGTTACCACATTTAACTGCAGAACTGTTCGGATTGGATCTTACAGATATACACCTAAGGAAAAGGTAATTGTTTTATGTATATAAAAGAAATTAATAAATTTGCAATATTATAATTATAAAAAATATTTTTTTAAGGTATGCATATCATCAAAAGGTATTAAAATAGTAGCACCATCTTTGAAAAATGAATCAAGAGAAGTGGCTTTACAGATACCCCTAAAAGAAATTGTAAAAGTATTAGTCCATTTTGGGAAAAGTTTACCTGTAATTTTCTTGTATACTATGAGCAAATGTGGAGTATATATAAGAAAATCGTTGGAAATGGCTGATGAAACAGGTAATTTATACTGTTAAATGCTTTCCCTGATTAAACAATGATAGTTTGGCATGCACCTTTTGATTGCTCTTATTTACTTTTATTTATATATAAATGTTTCGTAGCAATAGATATTTTTGTGAATAAATTATGTACCATCAATAGTTTTCAGTGAATTTTAACATCTTAACAACTTGCTGATGTTGTAACTACCTGGTATCAATTATTCACCAACATTTAGGAATGTTATCTTGGTCTCAAGCTTTTAAGACAATCTTTAAAATCAAGCCTCTCTTGTAAATTCTATCATAAAAAAATAACGATTTTTTTATATAACATGGAAAGCCTTGTCTAGGCTATTTTTAGGATGTAATTTTGTTTATTGTGTTTACAGGCCCTTATTATGATCCAATGTCTAAAGTTGATGCATTCAGAAGGATAACTTTACTACCTGAAATTATATCAGATGAAATAAAAGCTACTCTAAAAGCATTTTTTGGTAATAAGGTAATGGATGAATTAAATACAAGGGAAGCAAATGAAATTTTAGTAAGAACATGTCCAAAAGAAAGTAACAATGTGTCAAAACTAACAACGAGGTCAATGAGTGCCTCTTCAGTTTCTGGAAATAAATGGTATAATTATTTTTATGAATAGTTATAAGTACCTTATATTCCTAAATGTGTAGTAATAGTGATCAGTCTCTATTGTAGAATTGTTATTAAATATTAATGTAAATAATTTTTTTCACTTGATATCAAATTACCCATACTACATGAGGATATGCATATTCTCCATGTTTGTCTACAATCTACATGAAATGCAAGATGATAGTTATTAGTTGACAACACTATTTGATATAGGCCCAAACTAACCTGCCCATTCTACAATATTTTTGTAACTCAGGATGAGCACTAAAACCACAGATGAAAAACACCATTATAACTGTAACACTAATAAAAAATACCATTATAACTAACACTAATAAAAAATACCATTATAACTAACACTAATAAAAAATACCATTATAACTGTAACACTAATAAAATTCCTTTTCGTACCGTGTTGCTACAATTTGAGCATTGCGTGTTTAAGCTGGTGCAGTTTATTTGCCTATTAGGAAAATACACGACAAGAGAAGAAATTTAAATGTTATTGAATGTAACAGTTATTAACACTTGTAAATTTTTTTTCAATTGTACAGATTCAAATGTTATACTTCGTTTTTGTTTCAATATAGAAACAAAAATTAAAAACAGTCTTCAAGACGCATTATTTATGATATTGTATTTTTGTCAAATTACTTAACACTATTATTTTTTTTCCAGTTCAAATCCTGCTGAAATTAGACAAATTTTAATATACCCACCTGGAAAAGGGGGTATACCAATAAACACAGAAGACTATATGTGCCTAGCCCAAGATCAATTCTTAAATGATGTAATTATTGATTTTTATTTAAAATTCTTAGTTCATGATATCTTAACACATACTCAGAGAGAAAAGACTCATATTTTTAGTACATTCTTTTATAAAAGACTAACGACTAAACCAAGTAAAGTCAATAAAAGTTCAAATCCCCATGAATGGGACAGCAGTTTGACGCCAGCACAAAAACGACATGCTAGAGTAAAAACATGGACAAAGAATGTAAACATATTCGACAAAGACTTTATTGTAGTTCCTATAAACGAAAATTGTCATTGGTTTGTTGCGATAATTTGTTATCCAAGCTTAGATGGTTGTAAAAGTATGATTGATAATAGAACTGTGACCCCACAAGAAATAAAAAAGAGAGGTAAGTTGTAAAAGTTATGGATTTTCGTTTGTAATCTGTTTGAAACATGTCATATTATGTGATATTAATGCAACTTTTATGAATTAAAATTTTTTATTACATTCTTGGGATTTAGCCTGTGCATGTGGCATGAAGTAATATTACTTTAATCATAGATTTCCAAAAATAACAAGATAACATTCAGCATATCAAACCCACCAGCATAAAAGATGTTCACCATGCCAATTATGCACATTGTAAAAACAGCTTAAAACTATATGTTTGTCAAGGATGCTTTAGAATGACAGTTCAGTATGATATAGTGTATCCTGTATTGTGTAAATCAATGGCTTTAATACACAATTATAAATTTTATGATTAAACCAGTTTTGATATGTCACAGAATGTAAGTTTGTGAAAATCTAAACTATATTACTGCTACACTGTATTATTATTTGGTTACAACTGAAAAATGCAGCCTAAACATTAAACAATAAAGTATAAAAGTTCTTAATATGATTAACAATTTCAGAGCGAAGATCTTCAATGCAAATAGGTAGTACTACAATAACTCCACTCACCAAACAGGAGCAGCTTACATTAAACTGTGATTCGGATAATCTGAGTGAAAGGGATGAAGCTGAAGCAGAGGTAAAATTCTTATACAGATGATTCAATTATTTGCACATGCACTAAAAATGTAGGGAAGTAAAAACTATTTATAATATTATGGCAGTATTATGAAATCACTTCTTACTACTAAAAGTATAATTCTTGATGCCCTATAGGATAATATATAGAATAGATCTGCTGGCCAAATTGTGTTTACACATTATCGACAGTACATTAAGACAATTTGTTTTTTGTTTTCTATCACATCTTTGTGGTTAGTGTACTGAATGTTAGAAAACAGAATTACTTAATCTGAAATATCTACCATGATTGTTTTATATGTTTCAATATGTGTATTATTACAGGAAAGTGACTTGGATATGCAGTGTGATTCTGAAGAAGAAGAAACTGAAAAGGTTCCTGAAAAAAAACCTGAAGTACCCATAAAAAGAAATAGTGAACCAATTAAACAGTCAGTACCGTAATGTTGCAACAGTTCATTTTCATATTGTTACATATCGTGTGCTGTGGAGTAGTGGTTCAAAGTAACTCTATCTAGCTGAAGCCTCAGATTATCCAGTCTGGCCATAGCCTCTATGTGATACTAACATTTATAATTTGTATCTCAAATGTCACCCATGCCTGTACATTCACTTCACACATATTAACAACAAAAAATTTTACGTGATTTTGACTAATGATGATGACTAATCTAAACATACTAAACATATATACTCCATTGATGAGATTTTTTTTACTGGACCTGAACTTACGCTGTGGGGAACAGTGTTTGAGGGAAGCCCAATACAGCTTCATCGGATTGCTGTGAGTGCACTGCGTCTGACGACGAGACTAGGTTTGGGGTCATAAGAGAAATCCCGATATTGCCAGAGGGACCGAGTCTCGGTCCCTCCTCCCCCGACTTTGACGTCTGGGACAAGTCGCACTCGCTAGTTAAAGTAGCCTCGGCGCCGACGTGAACGTTTAGCTCATGGAGAGGATCACGACTAGGGGTCCCGTACCCCCCTTCAACCTCAGGCGGGTGAAAGAATTCGTGCGCGGTACTCACGGTACGGCGGTACTTTTTGAGCTAGGCAAATTGCGAATCGTATTGGAGTTAGTCTCGTGGCGTTCGTACTGTTCATAGTTGAACGTGTGTGCTGTTGTCTGATTTGACGAGTGTGTGGGTTTGTAGCGTATGTTTCGCATCTGTACCCTGGATGTGTGCGTGTCCCTACACTGGGTGTGCGGTGTTCGTATCAGAGCGTGTTTTGGTGCTCAAAGTATTTCACAATAGTTGTGATGTGGTCGTATTCGTCCTACAGAATGTGTCTGGGATAACGACCCATAATAGTCACACAGTTTGGATCATAGTCCACTGCTTTCCTAACGAGAGGTTTGGGGTGACAAGGCACCTGTTAGAAATACTCAGTTGAGATGTATTTGAAGTGATCTGATAGGGGGCAATTCAAAGTCCTTGTGTAGATCGAGATCGCGTACGTACGTCATTCGCAGGAGGCGGATTAGAATTGCAGATAATTAAATGCTTGAACTGTATTATATAATACTAGCATAATACAAAAAGTATGCATTAATGATCTCCAATTTTTCCTGCGCAAAACAATGATCAATTACATGTATATAGGTAAAGTTGATAACGAGTTTTCAATTTTAACTATTTCAGACCCTGTATACTCATATTTGACTCGTTAGCTGGGGCGTCAAGATCCAGAGTGGTTGCCACGTTACGTGACTACCTCACTTGCGAATACCAAGCCAAGGTATCATAATTATTCGGAATTTTACATAACATAAGGTGGACTTAAATAACTAATATTTTATTTGTTATTAATTTATTTTCCAGATCTGCAAAAGTAAAATTTTTAATAAGGACAATATTAAAGGGAGCTGTCCAAAAATCCCACAACAAAATAACTTTACAGATTGTGGATTGTATTTGTTGCAGTATGTTGAACAATTTTTTAAGGTATATCACTTAAATTATATTTTCCCTTTCAGATTTGGAGAAACTGTTTTGGTGAATTTTCATTGCTTTTGTACACAGTCTTCCACAATGAAACTTTAACGTTGCAGCAGTGTTGCCCGCATACACTGCTACTTTATATTATAATGGACTATTCAACAAAAAATATGTTTTCAATTTGGGCCTAAGCTGTGATTAGCGTTTTTTTGTAATGAGTAATATTTGCATAAACTTAAAACATCGCTATAGTCTTGTAAAAATACAAAATATGTCTCGGAGGCCAAATTTAATACTATTTATAATATATGCTTTTTAGAATATTTATGTATTTCTACCCTTTTAACTACAAATTGTTGTTGTTTTACAGGATCCTATTTTAGATTATAATCTTCCAATAAAACAATTAGCAAATTGGTTTGAAGAAATAGTAGTCACAAGAAAGCGTGAAGAAATTTCAAATTTACTGAAATCTCTAATGCACAAATACAATGCTGACTCGCATTTAACATTGCCTGATATTACATTCCCCACCCTAAATGGTAAATATATATATATATTTTTATAATTCCTATTTATGAGCTAATAACATTGACAAATCACCATCCTCATGGCTTCTTATATCGATTTTCACAAATCAACATAGTTTCGCTAAAATTATCATTTTGAGGTCTACTTCAAAATATAATAATCATCATTATCACTGTCAGCCCTTATCGGTCCACCGCTGAACATAGGCCTCTATCAATGAACGCAAAGACAAACAATCAAATCAACGACAAATATAACAATATTGAAAATTTTTTTTTGTTATTTGAATAACGATCAATGCATAGTGTACACTATACCCACAGCAGTTATTGCTATTTTTTTTTGCTATTTCATATTTTAATGAATTCCTTATACACGTGAAATATTGTTGGTATATTTTGTTCAACATAACATTTTTAAATTCTATTACTATTGATTCTGATGAGAATCTGTTGATGGATTTTTTACAAGTTCGTGAAATTCTGCTTGTACTCTCGGAATATTAAATCTTACCTCCATCTAACATCATCTTTTTTCCTCAAATTCTACTTAATTAATATGCATAATCGAGTCACATAAATTTTAGGTAAGCTAATTGATTCTGAAGAACAAGAAGATGGTTCAGATGGTGACAAAGGAGGTTCAAGTAAATTACGAAGTGACGACAAACCTGAAGGACCAACGCTCACATTTCTGAAGCAAATGCCCACGGGTGACATACTAGTAAAAAGAAATTTCGCAGATTCTTCCGAAACTATACATTTAAGAAAAACGATAAGACTTTCTAGTGATTCTGAAAATAGATCTTTGGTGAATATAAGGCAAGAGTATATTAAGAAAGGTGATAATGAGAATCAAATACTTATACCTATTAAACTGCACCCTAGTGACTTTGTTAAAGATATTCAAAACAATTTACTAGTTAATAAGAATAAGACATTAAGTGACAAAAAACATGGTGTACATAATCAAAATGTATCCAGCGTGAATTTCATTCGACAGAATGTTAGTGAAAGTGACAGTAACAGTTCAATTCTTAAGGGGAGGAGAATTAAACTAGATGACGTTGTGACGGAATCAAATAAAAAATTTAAGAGAAATGAATGTTAAGACTTTCCTGCCCATTTTACCTGTTATATTAAATTATTTTTAATTTAATAAGTTGTATAGTTGTTCAGGGACTTGTAAATATTAGTAACTACATGTATTTAATACTGTATCTGTTTTATAATGATAATGTAAAAATATTAGTTTGTAATTGTGTATTATATAGCTTCCATTGAATTACAAAGCATTAAGTTACTAGCTATTTGACTTTTTTGTTATATACGAACCCATAGAAAAGAAAATAAAAACAATTTAAAACATGTTTCCTATTTTTTTTATTATTTTATAATAGAAAAGCTTAGATTTTATTACTATTAAATTAGATCAGTGAATGCGGTTTGGTTATGTCAAATTCGACATAAATACATAATAATAAATTTTACGTTATAACTAAAGCTGTAAGCTGTAAAATTAATTGTACTATTGATATTCAAAGTACAGTCAACTTATACTGGATAAAATATATATAAATATTTTTTCTTTCTCGATTCTGAAACGTGTGTGGTACATATGTCGTGGTAGTATGGTACAAACCGCTATATAACATTAATGCTAGCCATTTTCAAAAACAGTGCGGTTTTGTGGCGGATTAACGATTAGCCGGATAGTCATTGCGAGAAGTTTTACAATATGGCGGCTGACGTTTAGCCTCATTGAGTCTTGATTTTAGGCAGTGACAGTAATCCATACAAGTATGAAATTAGGTGGTTATGGGTGCAAATAAAAAATATCAACCACGAGGGCTTTTTCAGAGCTACGCTCCCACGTACACCTGCAAATCTATCTGGGCGCAGTATTTTTATTTCCCTGTATTCTACAATGGACGCCGTTGTTTAATTGTCGAGCAACACTCACGGTTAAAATTAGGAACTAAAACTGCTAATTATTCACTTTATTCCCGAATCGTATAAACCCGAACTCTTTCTGGCGCAATTTCACTCAGCCATATTCAATCCGGCTATTCGTTGGTCCGCCACAAAATAATATTGCCCTGTTTTTGAAAATGACGGCGATTTAGACAAACCTTATCTGTATTGAAGGAGATTTTTAATATACGAAGTTGATTTTAAGTTGTTATTTATAATACTAAGGGCCCAATTCTTATTATTTTAGTCTTAGACATTTTAAATTTATGAGATTCCGAACGAAAACGGTTTTTTAGTCGAAGCCGTAACTCTTATTTAATAAAGTACTAGGTTTTATTTATGAACGGTTTCATTCTTTAATTTGAATAGACACAATTAAAGGGTCTTAGTATCATTGCTACATTGCACCATCTATCGCTCATACAATAATAAAATAAGGCGGACTTCCATGCGGCTTGTGCAATTTCCCATTGGGGGTAAAGTAAAGGAGGAGGGATCTCCTTTGTTATGGGATCTGCCTAACCTCTGGTACTGTTTATGAGTCTCGGTTGGCGCTCCAAGCCTAGTGATATTTTGACTCTCGCAAGGTTTTAAACCTATTCCTATAGGTTCATGATTATCAATACTTGTCAACTTTAGTTTCCGTAGACCTAAACTAGAATGATGAATTTTCCCGGGTCGGCCCGAAGTGGTATTGTACGACTTGTAAACGCAAGCCTATGAATGTCGACAGCGGCGATACCTCTGGGGATGTTTCCCGACTGACAGATCTGCCCTCCATCTCGGCAGAAGTAAAAGTTCTGCGTTCATAGATTAATACTCTACGCACATACATAATGTCCACATTAAGATCTAACAGTACCGAAATACAAAACACATTGGATAACATAGGAGGCAGACTGTCTAAGCTGGAGAACCAACACCTAACAGATAATCCTGAACATAGCGCCGAAATTAATCATACCATGCAACGCCTTCAATTACCTCTCAACGATTCGGAGCAATATAATTTCTTAAATGAAGTTGAATTTTCGTGGGTCTATGAAGAACAAGGGGAAAACGCAACGGATATTGTCCTAGCCCTGGCAAGTAAAATAGGTGTTACTCTTGATGACCGCGACATTGTTAGTGTCCTACGAGCTGGCGCAACACAACATCATCACGGTACCCATGGAGGTGGGGATGCGGCTCCTCCCTCGCGTGGTGCGATTCACTCGCGGGAATATCCGCCACGAGGTACTGCGAGCTGCGCGTGTTCGCCTTAATGCGGACACCACCGGTGTCGTTAGTAAATCGTCTTGTTTTTAAAAATATTAATGAGCGTTTGTCTCGGGAAAACCAAAAATTTTTAAAAATCTTCTGCACTGATCTTGCACCCGATTCGGGTCGCGCATACACCGTCGGTCTGCTTTTAAAACGACCCTTAATTGTCATAGTCTGGGACTTCGCTGCGGAAAATTTTTGTCTATTACGGGTCCCCCAATCCAATAAACTGTTCAAGATCGTCTTCGTTCCAGCCAATATAGGAGCGACCAAGGTCAACCAATTTATCACGAAGTGCTGATGAATACTTCAGCTCGACGTACGTCCGCCTTTCTTGTAGGTAGGTAACCTAGCAGTTTGAATGAACTTTTTCTATGGTCCATTCAGGATTGTCCCAAAAATTCATGGCCTGTAGGTCTTCAAGAAGACTATCTTTTGTCGGGTCTGTTTTAAGGTTGCGGATGGCCACCAAATGGATGGATGGGCAGCCGCTTTAAGTTTCTTGGCGGCTACAGGTGTAGCGGGCCCCGACCGCTATATCAGAATTGCCAATTCGGCGTATGCACTGCACTGGAATGCCCAAGCTACCAGGTTTCACTGCCTTCTGCGGCTCGGCTTTGGTGCCCACAGAAGTCATTATGTCCTCTGTGTTTGGGTAAAACAGTACTGAAGGTACTACGACCGTTGGCAGGCCCTGCGGTCGCTTCAAGTGCGATGCGTATGTGGGCGCGGCTGGAGTGACCGACGGAAATAAGCAGATGTTTGCTGGGTTACCGGAGCTCATGGTCGGTTCTAGTTGCGCGTATTTTAGCTTCGTCGATGTTACTAGGTGTTCAGACTCGGCAAGCTTCAGTTCTAATGCAGCAACTACAGCTAAAACGATTTGGCTAGCCTGGTTTATTGCGTCCCGTTCTGCAGCATTCATTTTAAATTTAGTTGCGCTGACAATTACGTTTGATACTTCCGCAATGCGCCGCAAAGAATTCTGCATGGTATCCAGCACCTGAATTTTGCTCATACCCATCAACCCAGATTCGGCTGCTGTGACTGCCGCTGTTGCCGCATTAGGGCTCGGTTCTGGTGGTAGTACCTGCCGTTGGTGCAGTAAGGATCCCGCAACTAGAGAAAACAAAGGCGATCCTCACACCTCCTGCTCCGTTCCTGCTCTTCCTCAGGCGACGTAATTGATCTCTTATGAGGCCGCGAGCTTTCCGTGCTTAAGTCCATGGTGGCGGCCGTTGAGCTGAATCCGAGTGGAGGAGTCCGAACAAGTAATTAGAAATAATGTTCTTTTTTCCGAAATAGTGGTCTTCCTCTTAAGCTGGCAACACTTTCTATTAGCTAACAGATATATATAACAGCATATTTTCTATAATATTAAACAGGAAAAATATTTAAAACTATTATTAAAGAATTAACACTGTCACAATAATGACTTAACATTAAGATAACGTGTCCTTTCACTAAATAAACTTAATGACTTACAGTTTGTGTCCAGGTTGTGGGTAGAAAAATAAATTCCTTACCACGCACTTTGCATTTACGAGTAATTTTTAGCTACGAAAACGTATTGATTTCGCAAAATGATTTATTACTGGGATCACTATAACCCTTATAATCAACACACAATGCTAATTAGGTAGAAAAGTAGAAAAATACCACTTTTTCGAAATATTTAGCGCAGCACCTACGAACACTGTCACTTCGGTCACTTCGATAAGAGCCAGACGACAACAGGCGGATCTGTCAGTCGGGAAACATCCCTAGGGGCATCGCTGCTGTCGACATTCGTAAGCTAGCGTTTACAAGTCGTACAATACCACTTCGGGCCGATCCGGGAGTTAGGGCTCATATTCGCACATAGTTTATGATGAACGGTGTTACACTTGCAACATTTAGCCCCGTCGGCCAATGCGGCCAATTTACCGCAACTACTATACCTGTCAGTCATTATCTTAGTTCCAGGAGCTGAGGACAGATGGCGCCGAAAACTCAAATGATTATTAAGAATTTGTATCGATTCTATAATAACAAGTACCGAGAGTCAAAATTTTACAATTTTTCCACTCTTAAAACGTCAAAAATAGTAGCATTACAATGATACAGCATTACAATGATAGGGGGACAGGCCCCCGCTTTTCCCGCAGATGGGAAGAGATGAACCGGAATTTAATTGTGGGCGTTACCCTATGGTGATTATTATTGGTACTTAAAACAGGGAAGCAGTCCCCCTCCCCACACTAGTGGGCGGCGCGCGCATGCTGTTTAAGTTCGGGTGTCGTGCATAGGGATAATTGAGCTCGTTTAATGTTTGGCTTATCTGAGGAGTAGTAATCTCAGTGTACTTTCAGTATGGACATGACATAGTGCGACATCTCGAACACCTAAGTTATGTTCTGGATCAACTAACTGGAAAGCCTATACTGATTGGCGTAGATAGCGATGCTCTTTCACCACTCTGGTTTTGTGAATACACGGGGCGAGGGCGAGACACAGAGTACAGGAAGACCCAAATGGAGTGCTTCATATTGAGCAGAGATCTATTCATTCACAACAAGCAAGGCCAGCCTCCAACGTTCAACGGACCAAATGGTTATTCAAATGTGGATCTGACACTCTCGACAAGTGGAGTACCGACATCAGAGTGGCGCGTACACGAATGTGTTAGCTTAAACGACCATCAGCTAATTACATATCAGGTTTTTAGCAATGTATCAGGACCGATATCGACAGAAGAACCATCTTTAGACTAGCCTTTCGCGAGAGAGAGGTAGATTGGGCCTACTTACAATCCATGCTATGTTTGTGAATAGGTAAACTAGACTCCAGGAAAACAGCAAATGAACTTGCGAAGCAGTTTATTGAAATTCTTACGCAAACTGCCAAAATACACCTCGGATATCGCAAGGATGAGGAGTTCTAGGGCTACGAGGAAAAGTCAAGGCCGCACGACGGTGTTGGCAAAACTCGAGACGAGGAAATCCCACAGGCGATATCTCATTGCAGGGAGCCCTACATGTAGCCAGACAAGAATACATAGTGGCCACGAAGGACGCTGAAATTAAACATTTTAAAATCCTTGGGGTTAGGCATACCGAGCCGCGACTGGTAGATCTCGCCCTCCGAAGAATGTCATTCATGGCGGAAAACACCTAGAAGTTTATTCTGACAACATCGAAACTGCTATGCATCAGCTCCTGTACTCCCTAGGCCCAGATGATACAACAGAAAAGTGCGAGTGGCGGCTGCATGCTCTCCTTCCGGTAGGGATTCAGTTGCTCCTTCCTGCAGTGTAGTCGATCACATTATTAGAAGCTTATCGTATACAAGTCCCGGATTAGACGGAATCACTCGAAAGATTATCAGGAGCGCCTGGACGGCTTCTTCCGGAGAAATGATGTTGATGTACACAGCGTGTATCAAAAAGAAGGGGTCTTTCGAGATATCTGGAAAATAGGTTCATTGATAGTGCTGCCAAAGGGAAGTGACAAGTCATTAACAGATCCGAGGGCTACCGGCCGATTAATTTTCTGCAAATTCTCGGAAAAATTTTAGAAAGTCTCATAATTACTTGCGTTCCTTGTTTGAATCGTGGTGGATTCATAAGAGGGCGCTCAACTGTAAACGCAATAACATCAGTGTTCGAGATAGTAGATAATTCCACATATAAGTACGTCCAGCTCGTCTTTTGGACATCTACGGAGCCTTCGATAATACATGGTGGCCAATGATACTGTTAAAAGCGAAAGCTACCGGCATCTCTCCGAACATCTATCAGACTCTCGTAAGTTATTTCTGTAATCGTTATGTTGGCTTCACAGTTGGCCACCGCACGCTTTGGAAGGTTTCCTCAATGGGATGTCCCCAGGGTTCGGTATTGGACCCCACACTATGGAAACTCCTCCTGGACGATATCCTTAAATTGCTGAGACCAGAGAGTGTAAGCTTTGTGGCATACGCAGACGATTTGACTCTTGCGATCGAGGCACCGTCACGCGCCGTCATCGAACATAAATGTTCCACGATCTTGAACAGTTTATTGGATTGGGGGACCCGTAATAGGCTAAAATTTTCCGCAGCCAAGTCCCAGACTATGACAAATAAGGGTCGTTTTAAAAGTAGACCGACCGTGTATGCGCGTCGCGAATCGGGTGCAAGATCAGTGCAGAAGATTTTAAAAAAGTTTTCGGTTTTCCCGAGACAAACGCTCATTAATATAAAAACGAGACGATTTACTAACGACACCGGTAGTGTCCGTATTCCTCGCGGATATTCCCGCGAGTGAATCGCACCACGTGAGGGAGGAGCCGCATCCCCACCTCCATGGGTACCGTGATGTTCTTGTGTTGCGCCAGCTCGTAGGACACTAATAATGTCGCGGTCATCAAGAGTAACACCTATTTTACTTGCCAGGGCTAGGACAATATCCGTTGCGTTTTTCCCTTGTTCTTCATAGACCCACGAAAATTCAACTTCATTTAAGAAATTATATTGCTCCGAAACGTTGAGAGGCGTTGCATGGTATGATTAATTTGATTAATTTCGGCGCTTTGTTCAGGATTATCTGTTAGGTGTTGGTTCTCCAGCTTAGACAGTCTGCCTTCTGTGTTATCCAATGTGTTTTGTATTTCGGTACTGTTAGATCTTAATGTGGACACTATGTATGTGCGTAGAGTATTAATCTATGAACGCAGAACTTTTACTTCTGCCGAGATGGAGGGCAGATCTGTCAGTCGGGAAACACCCCCAGAGGTATCGCCGCTGTCGACATTCATAGGCTTGCGTTTACAAGTCGTACAATACCACTTCGGGCCGACCCGGGACTTAGGGCTCATATTCACACATAGTTTATGATGAACGGTGTTACATTTGCAACATTTAGCGCCGTCGGCCAATGCGGCCAACTTACCGCAACTACTACACCTGTCAGTCATTATCTTAGTTCCAGGAGCTGAGGACAGATGGCGCGGAAAACTCAATGATTATTAAGAATTTGTATCGATTCTATAATAACAAGTACCGAGAGTCAAAATTTTACAACTTTTCCACGCTTAAAACGTCAAAAATAGTAGCATTACGCTTTTGTTATAATAATGTTTATCTTTTTTCGCCAATTGTGGGTAACTGTGAACAGTTGATCTTCAGTCGATTCCTTCGTCAAACGATATCGCTCTTTTTACTGTACTTTTAACTACAACAACGTTTCTTCTATAATTAATAAAGCTTTCCTTCAATTTAATTGTAATTTTATGTATAAAACCCTAGTAAATTATTTTTGCAAGAGTAAGTAACATAAGTTCGTCCGTCAACTGTCACTCCAATCGACCGAATTCCTAATAGTGATAATGGCTCATCAGACACGGTGCAGTGTAAAAACCATTTTACATTGATGTGGATTCGGGTAGCAAGAACAGTGATTGTTTTAACATTGTAGTAAACGAAAAGGACGATAAACCGTATCTTGTGAATATATTTGTTAATAACATATCGATGTATTTCAAAATGGATACTGTTAACGAACAGGGCTACAAACAATATTTTAGCAATTGTATAAGTGTAATGTAGAATTCAAGTCTTATACTGGTGGCAAAATGTTGGCCATCGGTCAACATCAGTGTGTCCGTGCCGTACCAGCGCGGGCGGCAGGCGCGCGAGGCGCAGCGGCGCTTTGCGTAATGCGGGTGGCGGACCGCAGGATTAGAACGCCTCGTGAACGGAGGCACCGTAGTTAACTCCAATGGTAAAGAAGTGTGGAAGTATTAGAATTTACGGGGATTACAAGGTCACCATTAACCCAAAACTGTAACGCGAGCCGTACCCACTGCCGCGCATTCAAGATTCTTTATGCATCGCTGAGGGAGAATTGATTTGGCGCACGCATATGAACAGGTCATATCCTCGGATTCTAGGGCCTGTACAGCGATAAGTACGCATGTCGGGAGCTTTGAATACATTCGCACTCCTTACGGGTTATCTCGTATACCTGAAAAAATACAAAAACTGATGGAAGTGGTCCTCCGAGGTGTACCTATGACGAGAATACAGAAATATAGAGAATAGAGGATAATGTAAAGAATGTTCGCTTGGTTTTAAAGCGATTGAGCGATGTAGGACTTAGGTTTAAGTTGGAAAGATCTGAGTTATTTAAGCTCGCTGTTTGTTATTAAAAATCAGTGGCGGTGGACAAAATAAAAAAAATATTGAACAGCGAGCAGTGCCTGGCTCATTACGACCCGGCCCTGCCTCTCGCCCTCAGCGTCGACAGCTCGTCCTACGGTATCGGCTCGGTGCTGTCCCGTACACAACCGAACGGTTCTTGGAGGCCTATTTGTTTCGCATCGAAATCGTATTGCCAACTGCACAAGGAGGCGATAGCTATATTTTTTTCGCCTTGTTAAAAATCACTTACATTGCAGATCGTTCAGCGTTCGCACCGATCCTAAACCCCTAAGTTATATTTCCGGGGACAAGGTAGGGATCCCACAGACGGCTGCGGGTCGTCTGCAGCGGTACGCCGCGCGGCTGGCGGAGTACGACTTCCAAGTGGAGTGGGTCGGCGCACAACGGCCCGGCCGAATGCCTGTCGCGGCTGCCGCTCTCCGCCGCCCCGCCTACATGCAACGCGGCCGTCTCGTATTTGATTTTTTAAGAGGCGGTATTTGCCATAAGTCACAAAGATATAGCCGATGCTACGAAGACCAATCCCGTATTGCGCGTAATATCGAAAATACTTTATTCAATTGAAAATGGGTGCATCGTGTATAACTATCGAATTGTAGTGCCGCCCAAGTTCAGGCAATACATATTGTGCGAGTTACACGAGGGCCATTTGGGTAAGTATCACAAGCTTGTATGTATACTAGCTTGGGATGGACGTGGACATCGAGGAGCTCCTCTATATTCACGGGGTGCTGCTGTAACACGTGCCGGCAGCCGCGCATCGCGCCGCCTACGCCCTGGCAGTTCCCATCGCGCCCGTGGATCCGCGTAAGCGCCGACTTCGTCGAGTGTAACGGGAGACCTTGTCGTTGTCGATGCGTACAGCAAATGGATAGAGGTTTCCCACATGAGTAATACGACCGCCAAATTCGTGATAAATGTACAAAGACAATTGTTCGCTCGGTTCGGCCTTCCATTGCAAATCGTAACGAACGGGGGTACGCCTTTCGGTTCTCATTATTCATCATCGTAATTATCAGCCCTTATCGGCCCACTGCTGGACATAGGCCTCTCTCAATGAATGCCAAGACGACCGATATCCTGCTACTCGCATCCATCACGGACCGGCTACTGCACGGAGATCGTGTTCCCACCTGGTGAACGGTCGACCAACACTTCGTTATCCTAATCGCGGCCTCCACTCCAGAACCTTACTGGCCCATCTGCCATCTGTGTGACCAGCCCATTGCCACTTCAGCGAGCCTATTCGTAGCATGATATCGGATACTTTAGTTCTCTGCCTTATGACTTCGTTACGAATTCTGTCGGACAGAGAAACTCCCAACATGGCCTCTTACTTACTCAAACTAGCGGACCAGTCCTAAACTAAGAGACTATGTTTCGGCCCCGTATGTCATCACGGGGAGAACGCATTGGTTGGAGACTTTCTTCTTCAAACTCTGCGGTATACGTGAGAATGTGACAAAGCTTCCGAGATGCTGCCCAACCCAACTGAATCCTTTCTGTCGGCCTCCTTCTCGAAGTTATATCTACCTAATAGCAATAGCTGCCCGAGGTAGACGTATTCGTCTACGACTTCGGGAAGAGCACCGTCGATGTTGACCTGCCTAGGGAGAACGTGTTCGTTGAACATCGCCTTCGTCTTGTGCAAGTTCATCCTAAGGTCAATACGTCGGGAGGATTCATTTGTGTGACGCTGTCCAACATTTCCAGCTCTCCAACGATGCGGCCAACACATCGATATCGTCGGCGAAACGAAAATGTGAGAGGTACTCGCCGTTAACATTTATGCCGCATTCTGCCCAGTTTAAAGTCTTAAAAACGTCCTCCAAAGCATTAGTGAACAGTGTCGGGGATCCCCCCGTCCGCACTCTTTATGCAATTTGATTGGCCTCCCGGAATTATAACAGATATAAAAGTAGCGTCATATAATGCTCTGAGTACTTCGACGTATCGCCAATCGACCTGACATCGCTGTAAAACTTCCAGAACAGCCCAGGTTTCGACAGAGTCAAAAGCTTTCTCATAGTCCACAAAGGCAAGGCACAGCGGCTGATTGTACTCATGTGCTTTTGTACAACTTGCCTCATGGTGAAAATGTGGTCATGGTGCTAAATCCTCTACGACTGTAGTTGTCGAACACGATCGTATCGAAAGCCTATATTCAGAGAGCATCTATCGAATCTGTGATCACTTCCGGTTTCAAACCTGTTGATCACGGAGACGTCCCTAAATGTATGCTTTCGGTCCGTTATAATAAAGTCAATCTCGTTTCTTGTCACAGTATCGGGGCTCTGCCATGTCGACTTCCTATGGGGCTTCTTCTCAAAATAGGAATCCATTAAGAAGTAGCCCTCATTCTCGAGGAAATTTACCAGCATTTGCCCCTGCGATTTCAACTTCCGACTCCATGTGGTCCCAGAGTCGATTTGACACCTAATCGTAAAGTCCTTGGCGTTAAAGTCTCACATAACAACATTGAATTGGGCCTTACAGGTGTTATGTAAGGCCTTTAAGACATCCCCAAAGGTTGTCTCCAGGTCGTCAGCGGAATGTGTCGAGGTTGGTACGTATACTTGTATCACTTTAAGGCCATACCTCTTATTGGGTTTATGTATGAGATACGCCACCGTACCTGACACACTACAAATTTCGATGATGTTGCCTACGAGGGACTTATTCACGAGGAATCCCACGCCGCCTTGTGGTGGATTGTCGCCTTCCCTGAAGTGGTATAGGTGAGCCGATGGCAGAGTTATAATGTCCTCGTCCTGTCTTCGGACTTCAAATAGCCCCAGAACATGCCATCGGATTTTTCCCAGTTCCACCTCCAGCTCAACCAAGTGGTTATCCGGGTCAAATCGGTGGTTGCGAACCGTACCCCCTGTTCCACCGTTACCGTGGCTGCCACCGTGGGCAGGACTAGTGGAACTACCGGGAACTAGGGGTCGAATTCTACTGCTTTTGTCTATTTGAGGCTAATGCTCATAATTGCCACTCTGAGTAGGCGGCGCAGATTAGGTTTCGGACCGGCGCCACTGCTGCCTGCCGCCGATCCTATTGATGGTATCGCCTTCACTCGGCGCAAGCGCCGTCCGGTGCTCCCATCTATTTATCTGTCCCTATGGAACAGATGGGACACCAAACAACTAGCTCGCTGAAGCCTCTTATTTGTTAAGGGACTAGTGCCCTTTGACGACTCTTACATCTCCGGGCTTGGATTGAGGGTGAGGGTATTCTTAGGCCGCCCCCACTCAGCCATTTCGGTTCTCACGAAGCAAAAACTTATTTAGACAAAAATGCAATCGTGCATATGCGCACCAGCCCATACAGACCCAAGGGAACGGAGCAGCAGAGAATGCAGTCCGCAAAGTTAAAAATTGTATTAAACAAGCATACTTGGAGTTTAAAATGTTATTTCAATATAGGAATTGAGAGCACGCTACGACCGGGATAGCAGCGGCGATAGTTTTGCTGGGGCGTCGGCTACGCGGCCGCTTATATGTGCTGCGGCCGCTCGCCGTCAACGAGCTCGTTCGCGAGCACCAGCGCCAGCAGGCCGAACGCGCGGGCACGGTCTATGTGCGAGATTATGGCAAAAGAAGGGACAAGTGGCTAGAGGGACGGGTGGTGAGCCAGGTAGGGCCAGCTTCGTTTAGTGTTGGCGGCACGGTCAGGCACCATATCGATCAAATGTTGGTACTTACTTACCTTGTTAATTTTTATATAAGTAGTTACATTTGCTGTCTCTTAATCGATCGATAAGAATCGATTAAATTTTGCAACGCAGTAACTTTGAAAAGCCTGTCATGATTTCGGTGCAACAAAAACTATTTTTAATTGCACGAGTACACGCGCTAAATACAGTGACTTTTATTGATTCCGATGTGTTGGTGGGACTCGTCATGAATATCGAGATAACATATAGTATGTTTATTAACCTCAGATACTAAATTGATAAATATAAATGTCAAGTTTATAGACCAGCCTTTGCGTAGCGCTGATTTTAATCGGCTTTTTAAACTTTCAATATTATACTGGAATTACATTTGCTATATACGATTATTATACTGGAAAATGCAACCCTAAGTTTATTAGGAATCAGACTGGACGCAATTTTGTCTTTCTCTGGGGTGTTCAAATGCATCCCTGATTCCTGTTTTGTGCAATTTTAACAAATTGTTATTTTGTAATATCTTAATTGATTTTTGGGTCTGTTGTTTTGTTGTTTTTCTTTTGTGGGTTGTAATGGTGGTTAAGTTATATACTTTTCATAGGCTCTTGTTATATAACAGACGTTGAAATAACAATTTTATTACTTAGGCGTAACGAGGTATTTTTATCGTCAAGAAAAGAAGCGTCCACCCATATCGTTTACACACGCCTATAAATTAAACGAAATACAAACTACGAAAACACTTTGAGTGTTCCGGCATGTGACTCCACAGCGATGGAAGGTCAGGACTGTGGAGCACATCTTCTGGGTATTAATATAATCGACAACAATACCGATATGGTTATTACAGTATGTGACGAATGCGATGATTGGAGTATTCAGTGTACGGTGCGACGAAATATTAAAAAAAAACCCTTTCTAAGTTTCGATGGAAACACAGTAACATTTATTCATCTATGTTTCATATTAATGTATTTATTCGGTTTATATAAATACGCATGTGTTTATATAAACCGAATAAATACATTTCTTTACTGTAACATATAAAAATCAATAATGGATATTTTTTAACATTATTTACCGATATAATAGCACAACGCTATTGAAGACTATAGATATATCTAAGGTTTGTTGTTAATTAACGATTAAACCTTAGATAACGTTGACTAACGTTAATTAACGAGTGACTACCATTATATAAGTATTATCCATGCGAGTGACAATTGAGTCAAACTCACACACCGCTTACGGAAACGAGCCCGGGTTCGAATCCGTAAGTTGAGAGCTTAGATTGGTGGAAGTAAAATAATTCGACTCTAGAGAGCTCTAATAATTAATAAATTAAGAATACGGCTTTTTGCCGATTTGTAGCAAAAATCCGTCAGGGGGTGGTGGCGGAGGGGTGAGAAGGCCGGCCTACTCAGATAAGCCAAACATTAAACGAGCTCAATTATCCTTATCCACGGCACCGCAACCTAAACGGCATAGTGCGCGCGCCGTCCCACTAGGGTGGGGACGGGAACGCTTCCCCCTTTTCGATCCCAAAAATAATTATTATAGGGTACGCCCACAATCAACCCGGTATATCTCTTCCCATCTGCGGGAAAAGAAGGGGGTTTGTCCCCCTACCCCTAAACCTGAAGACAAAAAGTCTTCGTAGTCAGTCGAACTGTTGAGGCTGGACAAGCGCCGCCAACCAGTATTAGGTCCCTCCGAAAAAAAAACGTCACAATTGACATTGACATTTAAAGGATTGTTGTAGACTTAGATTTTTTTAAAAGTAATATTCAGGAAGGTTGGTCCTGTTTAGTTGATGATAGCACGTGTTTGTGATTGATCTTCGAAATTTGTCGATTCTTTGTGTTTACATTTATTTTGTTTGAGTGTTTTGTGTAGCTTTTTGTGTTGCTTTTTGTATATTTGTGTGTGAAAGGTCGATTCCTCTCAATCCTGCCTCTGTGGCCTCCTCCGGCGACTGGTCACTTGGGCTGTTGCCGGGGGAGGTTATGGAACATACATCCCAAAATACCAAACGGTCACATGCCTTTGATGAGATTCAGGCTCCTCTGCCTAAAAGGATTGATCTTCATCTGTACAACAGGTGTGCAATCACCCAAATCTATTAGAGTCCAAGAAGTATACAGAAGCAGATACAGGACAGTTTATTGTGCATGTTTCCCACTCAGAAGACCATCTTTCTCCCGGTGCTTTCATAAATCCTATTAAATTCGGTCAAGTTATGACAAACTCTCGAGTTTAGTGTATTAAAAAGGACGGAATAGCTAAGATTGGTAGAAATAGGATTAGTGTAGAATTTTCGTCACCAAAAGCTGCCAATGAAAATCTCTCTCATCCTGTTTTACTATCAAACAAGTTCACGGCCACTGTTCCCACTTACAATGTTACTCGTATGGGTGTCGTTCGAAATGTTCCCACAGAGATGTCCATGGACGAATTTATTAGTAGTACTAATGTCCCAGATGGTTGCGGATATATTCTAAAGGCTAGACGTCTTAACCGAAAGTCCACAATTGATGGTAATACTGTTTGGATCCCAACTGGCTCAGTTATGTTGACATTTAATGGTCAGGTTCTTCAATCCATAGTTTTCTGTCTATACACTGCCTTACCAGTAGAACTGTACCAATTCCCCACAATCCAGTGTCTTAGCTGCTATCGTTTTGGTCATGTAGCTGACAAATGCCGATCGAAGCCAAAGTGCTTCAAATGTGCCAAGGAACACACAGGTAGATCATGTAATGTCACTTCACTTGAAGCCAAGTGTTCAAACTGTGAAGGATCACACTTCTCCATAGATAAGTGTTGTCCTGAACATACAGACAGAAATCTATCAAATCCACCATGGCCCAAGAAAATATTTCATATATAGAAGCTGCATCACGTTTCCCTGCAATGAGCCGAGCATATTCTGATGTTGCTCGTACTATTTTCTCTCCCCCTCTCAGATCCCAAGTACCCTTGACCTTAGATCACTTAGAGCCTTCCCAACCTTCCCAATCTTACCGCCGTACAATAATTTCTTCTCCTAAACCTCGAAAAGCAGCTTCCTCTCATGTATACGACCGTAGAGCTCATGAGGCCATCATAGCTCAACGAGATCCCCCATCTTCTGCCAATGGGACTGCCCTTCATAGGACAAAGGAGTCTGGGGACAACCTTATGCTGAACCTTATTGATTTACTTATAAATATGCTTTCAAAAATGAACGATTTCCCTTTACCCGACCACGTTGCCAATAAAGTTAGCCACCTCATGTCTGTCATCCAAGTTCCCACCAATTCAATGGAATTCACAAAGTGTTCGTCCTAAAGTTCATGAAAATTTATATAATCTGCACAAATCACTTGTATTTGCTGTTTTGGAGACATGGCTGCTTCCCAACTCCCAGTTTCGGATAAGGGGCTTTTCATATCTCCGAGATGACAGAGCTGATGGTTATGTAGGTGTGGCTTTGATCATCAGACCTTCCTTTTCACGTTTGTCTCTTCCAGAAATCCCTTCTGATATTAATGCTGTTCCTGCCTTAATTCAGGATGTCTCTGTACTCATGATATATATTCCTAATCCCTATGTAGTCCAATCTAGTGATTTAATTCCACTTTTCCCTTCCCTATCTGGTAAGTTCCTAATTTTAGGGGATTTTAACTGCCACCACCTGTGGGGTAGTGTACATTATGACTCCTTTGGTTGTGATTTGGTGGATATTATTGACAGGCTAAATATATGTTTATTAAATGATGGTAGTCCTACTCGTAAGATTGATCAGAATCCTAGTGCAGTAGACGTATCCTTCTGCTCCCCAAATCTCAGCTCTCTTTTAGATTGGAGAGTTTTACATTATTCCAGTGGTAGTGATCACCTTCCTATCCTTATTACCAATCCTTCCATTTCTTTCAATACTTTCAATAAAACTCCTCTTTTAAAATATCAACTCTCAGAAGCAAAATGGGATCTCTTTGCAACTGATTGTGATTCTAGTGTGAGTTCTTTGCCTATCATTAATATCGGAAATGTAGAGGTCTGTTATGATAATTTCATTTCATCTGCTGAAGACGACAGGTCTTCAGCAGATAAAAACATCCCACACAAAAAACATTCCCCATTGAAACCTTCTCCACCTTGGTGGGATGCGGAATGTAGTGCCATGGTTCACCAAAGTAAAAAAAATGAGGAAACATATTGTTTATTTATGACAATGGATAATTTCCTTATGTTTAAAAGAATGTCAGCCTTGGCAAAGCGTCTTTTTTAAAAAAAGAAGAGATTAGGTTGGTTATCCTTCTGTAACTCTATTAGCCTACGTATCCCTGCAGTTTTATTATGGAGACAAATTAAACGTTTTCGCCGTGCCTTCTTAGTAAGAGATTTACCAAGCAATGCCCCATATCTTTGGTATGAAGGCTTCGTAGATAAATTAGCTATCAATCCATCCACTGTCCCGACGTACTGCGTGTAACAGATTTGGGGATACATTTTCAATGTCAGAACTTCTTTCCTCTTTGGATATCCTTAGAAATACTTCTCCTGGTCTAGATCGCATTCCTTATGTCCTTATCACAGAATCTGGCTCTGATTCAAAATTATTGTTTCTAAATCTTCTTAATATTTTTTTTCAATTGGGTCATGTTCCTCCTTCATGGAAAAACCAGTTAGTACTTCCTATACTTAAGTCTGGTAAAGATGCAAATTTAGATTCTTCTTACCGTCCCATTGCCCTTTCCTCTTGCCTATCCTATTTAAAATTATGGAACACATTATTAAAGCCCGCCTTGAATGGTTCGTGGAAAGTAATGACTTGCTGGCTAAATCCCAATTTGGGTTCAGAAAAGGTTTGAGTACTAATGATAGCTTAGCCATCCTTTTCACTGACATCCGCATAGCATTTTCATAGAATGAATTCCTCATTGGTGTATTCTTAGATATAGAAGCTGCATATGATAACGTGGTTCTTCCTTTGCTCAGAAACAAAACATCCCAGAGAAACTGTTTAATTTCATCTGCAGCTCACTCATGGACAGAACAATAGAGATCCGTTATGGAGGTCTTTCGTCTTTGAGACGTGTATGGAAAGGTCTTCCTCAAGGCTCAGTCCTCAGCCCCTTATTATATAACATTTACACTTCGGTTCTTGAGCAGTCAGTTACTCCCTTTTGCAACATTCTACAGTATACCGATGACGTCGTCATATATTCATCATCTTCAAACATTGGCATTCTTCAAAATAACATAAATCAAGCTTTATTTTACCTAGAACAGTGGCTTACATCTCATGGTATGTCGGTTTCTCTTACTAAAAGCTCGGTAGTAATATTTACGAGAAGAAGAATTATCCCTCATATTGACATAGTGTTCTAGGACCATCCAATTTCAATCAGAAATAAGGTGAAATTCTTAGGAATTATTTTCGACTCTAAATTGTCTGGCACTCCACACATCAATCACATTGTCCAAAAGTGCCAATCCAATATTAACATTCTTAGATGCCTTTCGGGTGTTTGGTGGGGAGCACATCCATTATCTCAAAAATTACTTTACAATGCCATTGTCCGAGGTGTAATTGATTATGGTTGTTTTCTCTTGGAACCATGTAGCAAGGTTTCTCTAGGAAAAGTAGATAAAACTCAATATCAATGCTTACGCATAATACTAGGAGTCATGAAATCTTCCCCAACCAATGCTCTCCAGGTAGAAGCCCTCGACTCTCCATTGTTTTTACGCAGACAATTTTTATCAGATAGATATATATTTAGAATTTCTGCTCGTTCTGATCACCGCTTCTACCAAAACTTCAAAATTTGATTGATCTGATGGTCAATAACAAATATTGGCATAAATTAAATACCCCCTGTTTAATTAAGAGTTTTCAAAAATTATCTAATCTTCCGAACCCTTATTTCTCATGTTCTCGTTTTCCAATTTTTCACACGGCATATGACGTTTTGTTGTATCGTCCTCGGATTCTATTAAATTTTGGTGTGTCCAAAATTGATTCAGGTTCCAATTCAATTCTAATGGTATTATAGAGAAGGATTGGAGTGATTGGCTTCCTATATACACAGATGCCTCCAAACTTTCACTTGAAGGCCATGTGGGTTCGGCAGTTTGGATCCCCAAATATAATACTCTCCTCCTCAGTTTTAAATGTCCTATGTCATCATCTGGTTTCACTGGTGAGTCCATAGCTATTCTAGAGGCAGTTAAAATTGTAGAATGTCACCACCTAAACAAAACTATAATTTTCACTGACTCATTGAGTACTCTCCAAGCCATCGGATCAAACCAGTTTGTTTCTAATTCTAAATTTCCTCTTATTTTCGAATTAAATAAATTCTGTACAAATGTTTTTCTAGTAACACTGAGGTTGTACTAGCTTGGTTACCTAGTCATAATGGTATTCTCGGGAATGAAATTGTGGATCCATTTGAAAAAAAAAAGACGCCGTATCAAATGGCTGCCTAGATCATAATATAAGTTATTTTCAGGATCTCTTGAGCTATCCAAAACTAGATCTTGTTAAGCAGTGGCAAACAAAGTGGTCTAATAGTAGCAGGGTTACAGGCCGCTATTTTTATGATATCCAACCTTATATTCCTTCTAAACCTTGGTTTTCTCGTTTCCGACTCACAGATAAACAAACAACGTCTGTTATGTGCAGGTTGCGTATAGGCCACTTGTGTACTCCCCTACATTTAAACAGGTTAGGAATTATACAATCTCCTTTGTGTGACTGTGGACTTGAGGAGGGTTCAACAGACCATATCCTTTTCAATTGCCCAATCCGCAGAGTTTCTTTATACACCATCCTTCCTAGGAACATTCCTAAGCCTATTAACACTAAGACCTTGCTATATATGTCTTCTAATAACTATAAGCTTTTATCCCTTCTATGTCATTATATCCGCTCAAACAACATTAAATTGTAAATTGTCTCTTTTTTAGTATTTTTTTGTATATGTTTGTGTATGTCCTGTAACGTTTTCGTTTGTCCTTTTTAGATTATCTACATTCAAACAAGATATTATAATCTCATCACTTTGGCATACATTTGAAACCGATCAATCTTGAAAATCAGTGCTCTTGTCAACTTGGACATTGGCAGCAATGGATGTTAACCTATGACGGCCGATTGCCATTTCTAGCAAAAGAGAAGAAGAAGAAGTAATATTCAATACAACAACAATATCTGTGTATTAACTCATAACAATTACAAGAACAAATATAATTTTTCTAGTAGTAACTTGTAAATGGCTGACAAAGAGCGACTTGATAGAATAAAAGTTAAGTTGTACTACTTACTTGCTGGTCTATTGGATCACCTACTTTAAGTAACTTTGAAATCTATTTTATGTTCTGTTTTATTTTAGCTGGCGCATTTTTGGCGTCAGTGGCAGGGATTTCTGCGGTCGTCGGGTTTGGTTCTACACTTTCTGCTGCAAAGAAAGCCGACCCAAAATATTTCAATAAAGGTTTTGTTTACCGTGTTACATTATGACTCCAGCGTAGTTTTACTTAGTTACAAATAGTAACATTTAAGAAGTAATTGGAAAAAATAGTTTGTATGATTTAATAAGTATTAAGGGGGTACAACAGATTTTTTACAAAAATATATTATTAGTTATGATAGTTTTCTATGTCCACAACTGATTTGAAGAATTTGTTGAAATCAGATTAGATTTATCAATAACATATTTTGAAAAAGAAGTATTTTTTTTAGGTTTACACAGTAGCGTAGAATTAGCAGATGCTGGGGCCATACTAGCTTTGAGAGCTCTCGGATGGGGTACTGTCTATGCTATTGCTGGCACAACCAGTATTTGTTACGCAATTTGGAAATTATCCGGTGCTAGTGATGTAAGTAAAAGAAACTTATTCTGTGAAAGTAGTTATGACTGCTAGCAGCAGAAACTTAAACAAATTTATATTGAAAAACTCTTGTACATACTGATTTAAGTAATTGATATTTTAAAAGGTGACAAAAACTAAAGAAAAGAGCACCGCAAACTTTTTTTCTGCATACAAAATTCTATCTGTTGCGAATGCCTAATGAAGTAAATTCTCCCAGAGACATAAAGTACCAAGTAAATTCTTATTCCTTGTTGTCACTATAGTATTTGTAACCAACACTCATAGACAACAGGCATAATTGATAGTCATTGGCCTTATTACTTCCTCCCCTCTGTTATGCCTACTAGGAAGTCAAAAAACATGAAACATCGGAATACCTATCACTTTGTAGTAGTATGATTTGAGCGAGAGGTACCCAATTTGGCAGCATTGCTGCTTGAACTGCCTCTTATAACAAATCATTATTTTGGCATCAGTTGAAACTTTTTCAATCATCAGTCACTCCAGATGGGAGGATGTCCTCAGTGCATACTACCTGACTGTACCAGACAAGCTAGGTAACTTGGGCCGGTCCAGTGGCAGCATATAAATTGAATGGCTGTTAATAATGATTTCAGTTTTCAAAACGAAAATTATTGTTAAAACTGGGTGATAATCATATTCACTTATGTATTACTGCATCGAACATTGATGATCGTTTGGCTCAGTTGGTAATGTGGTGATTAGTCTGTGTGTTCAAATTCAGCCTATTTAATGGATATTTATAATATCTGTATTTCTTGAATATGCACTAATTTTTATATTATTTTTCAGCTCAAAGATTTTAGATTAAAAATTGGAAAAATGTTACCACTTTTACCAAAGAATGAACCACCAAAATCTAGAACAGAGTTCAGTGGCATGAACGATTTACTCACATATATATCAGAAGACTATGGAAAAAAGAAGTCATAAAAAATGAAAAGAATATTGTTTTGTTTTATATTTATTTAAAATTTAGTTACTTAAATCTTGTTTGATTACAAACTCTTGCTTATATGCAGGTTCTATGCTACAGCTATTTATACAAGAGTATACAACAATTACACCCCAATCAATGCTATTAAATTCTATTCCAACATCAATAAAGTTCAGAAGTTGTGGCATTATCTGAAAGAAAGAAATATCATGCAAATTAAATATACTTTTAATAGTGTGTTAAAATAGGCAGAATAGATTAAAATAGGTCTTATAATAAAATATTAGCTGTAGCTGAGTGCAAACGGTAAACATATTTTGTAAGTTTTTAAATATTTTAAACATGTACATAATATTTTATATTTTGATGCAAGTAGCAGGAGATTGGCCGTCTTGGTGTTCATTGAAAGAGGTCTCAGCAGTGAACCGATAAGGGCTGGTAATGATGATGATGATGTGCATACATACTTATACATAGCAATGTATTTAACTATAATCATGTATCAAATTTACCTCTGTGAAAGAAGTATTTCTCTATAAGAAGTTGCAAATTAGTTCACTCACTTGAAATTCAAATTGTCTGTCACCACCACAGTACTGGCAATTTGGGATATGTTTGACACTATTTGTTGCTGTATCAGTTGTGATCCACAATGGAACACCACCTTTATCATATCTCAGTACTTGATCCGGATGTCTAGCAACCCTCTTAGAAAACTTGTTAAAGACTTTGTCTTCTGGAAGAGGTTTAGCATATTGTTCCAATTCACTGTCACTCACACTACTCATTGTGCCAGCTTTTTTCTCGTCCATCATTTTCTTAAATTTGTCCATTTCATTATCAACATTCACATCTTTTGGATCTTCCTAAAAATATTGAACCATTGTAAAAAACAATAATATTGACATGTTGTTAGTCAATAATATTCTCAGGCATATTGTTACCTCATCTTCTTCGTCTACAATAAGTTCCCACTCTTTAAATAACAATGTCTTGCCAGTGTTTGTAACAACAAAATCACTTGATACTTTTTCCTTTCCCTAAAAAAACAAAGGTATGTACATTATTATCAAATATATGTGTTCTTATCATTTGATGTATGTGTTCTTACTTTGTCAAAACATAAATATTTAGGCCAATATTTTTTCTTAATGTCTCACTTCTTTGCAATGGCATTATGCTCTATGACAGTATCTTTATTTACATAACTATATTATGTACAAGAATCATAAGTATACCATGAAATGTAGCTAAACAAACTAACCTGCTGTATGTTGGCACAAACTTCTTTGTGCCCTTTTTGCCAATCAAGAATTTGGTGTGGCCTGCTACAGTAATATACAGTTTTACACTTCGAACAATGTGAAGGTGCTTTCACGCCACATAACATACAATGCTTTGGCCATTTGTCCATTGGAAAGATCTAAAGCAAAAGACGTACATAGTATACAGATTGTTATAACAAATGTTGTTACTTGATGTTAATATTACCTCAGACTCTGATTCCTCATATGGTTCATAAGAATAAAATTCATTCTTGCGTGGCAGCTGACAACGAAATACTTTTATATTGTCTGCACAATTAGGTTGACAACAAGATCCATTTTTACAGATAAATATGAATAGTGTACGATGGAAGCAATCGTCTCTATCTTCGATTGGAGCATAAACCTAAAGTAAAAAAGTAAGATACATCAGTGGTTTTTGTCATGATACGACGAATATGAAAAGATAGTAACAGACGTACCTGACATAAAAATATGAGAGGATTGTTACATTTATTGCATGATAGATCAGATGGATTAGGTAAATTTTTTAAGTCCAACCACGCTGGTTTGCCACCAACTTTGCTTGGAAAAAATCGAGGGTGAAGTTGCCAAGTGCTCTTTTCTTCTAAGAATCCAATGTCAATAGGGTTAGCTGACATATTAGGAAACAATTAAGTAATACAAGCACTATTAGAGAATAAGTACAAAGGCGATTCATGTAATTAATAATGGGGTTATTGTTTTGACTTTATCCGATCTTATTTTCTTCTCCTTTTCGTCTCAATTTGTGTTTCTATCGAATTACGAATTGGCCACTTGTCAAAGTGTTTTAAAATATTGTGAGGGATAAAGTAGTTGTAGTAATAAGTAAAACTTAAACACCAAAAAAAAAAAAAAATTAATACATAGGTGCAAACTTAGAAAACCTGTTGTACAACTAGTTTTAAGAAGTTTATCATCCAAATAGCATTTAATTGATCCTCCAAAGAATACATAGAGATATAATTGAGTAGTCACTTTGAAATTCGCCCGTCCAAGTCGAAAAAGAAAGCAAGTCTGGTTTACTACCTTTTATTCTTTTTTCATTTATTTACTAATCTCTCGTATGTGCGAGAGATATTGTAAATGCATTTTCATTTATCATTTTCTATCAACCAACACATACTTTTATCATAGGCCAACCCACGACTTCTCTTTTTGTCTATGTTATCTACTAGGGTGGATCTAAAAGTTCGTGGCCTAATCTACATGGAGCTATGACATCTTTCTAAATCTACCGTCATTTGTTAGTATGTGTCATATTGATTTATTGTGCGCAGTTTCATTCCGATACTGCACAATACAAATTTTCTGTGATTATTTGTTTGAAGCAATCTGACGCAATTTTCAATAATGGAGAAAATTGAACACCGTGCAGTCATTAAGTACCTCAATAAAAAAGGTCTATCACCAAAAGACATCCATCAAGATATTGTGAGCACTTTGGGGGAGTCTGCTCCATCGTATTCCAGTTTCAAGAAGTAGGTAGCTGTGTTTAAGCGCGGTCGTGAGAGCATTAAAGGTGATCCTAGGAGTGGAAGGCCTACATCCTCTACCACGAAAGAAAACATCGATAAAATTTGTGATCTCGTACTGGGTGACCGACGTTTGACCATTGGTAAGATAGCTGAGATAATAAACATTAGTTATGGCCGGGTGCAACACATAATAACGGAAGAGTTGGGGTTCCATAAGGTTTCTGCTCGCTGGGTCCCGAGGTTGCTTTCAACTGAACAAAAACGAGTTCGATACACAATTTCGCGAGACTGTTTGGAACTTTTTGAGACTGATCCCGAGGACTTTTTGCGTAGATTTGTTACCATGGATGAAAGCTGGGTTCACCACCATACTCCTAAATCAAAGCAACAGTCCAAACAGTGGAAAAGATCAGACTCTCCTACACCGAAAAAGGCTAAGGTCGTTTTGTCGACTAACAAAGTCATGGCGTCTATTTTTTGGGATGCGAAGGGCATTATTTTTGTAGATTATTTACCGAAAGGTCAAACTATAAATTCTAGTTATTATTGTAACCTTTTACGGAGACTCCGGGAAGAAATAAAGCAAAAAAGGCCGGGAATGTTGCGTAAGAAAGTTTTGTTTCATCAAGACCAAGCACGTGTTCACATTTCGGTTGAAACAATGTCTGTAATCCATGATTGTGTCTACGAATTGCTGCCCCACCCACCTTATTCGCCAGATTTAGCCCCCTCGGATTATCATTTATTTCCAAATTTAAAAAACATTGGGGTGGCTCGAAATTTTCAACCAAAGATGAGGTGATAGTCGCAGTAAACGATTATGTCGCCGACCTTCCGGAATCTTTTTTTTTCGAGGGGATAAACAAGTTGGTCAGGTGGAAGAAGTGTGTCGAACTAGATGGAGACTATGTCGAAAAATAAAAGTAAATTTATATCCACTTTTGTTTTATTTCCTTGGTCGGGTTTAGAACTTTTAGATCCGCCCTCGTAAACGTTCGTAGGCCTGCTTACGCTCCACCCTGCTCTATATATACAAAATATATTATTGGTAAATGCGTACAAAGTTGTCTTCCATGATCTAATATCTCTATTAGAAATAGAGACAGATTGTAAGGCACATTCGCTCATGGTTGTTGTATTGGTAATAAAAATAAAGTGCACTGATTATGGCTTGTATGTTATTGGTTTCTGCCTGTTTCGAATGTAGCGAAACGAATGAAAGAGTCGGGCTGGCAGAAATGGAATTGGGAACTAACAGTAGTCAGAGCTACTAAAGGCGAGGCGGTATGGTTATGTGATCTTAGCCTGTCCGCTAGGACGAATAAAAAAATGTCAGTAGTCAGTACTGATTTGTTTTGACTTCTGTGAATGTCAAATATTTATCAAGGCAATAAGCTGAACGAGTGCTGAAGGGCGAGTGAATAAATTTTAATCCCGTCAGAAATAGCGATATGAGATGTCAACAAAAGGCTCCATACATGATTTACTTTTTGAAGCGGCAAATAATAATGATTACATAAAAGTATGTGCACCTATGGTGAGATATTCTAGGGTGCAATTTAGAACACTAGTTAAAAAGTTTGTATTTTTTATAAAACTGAACACTCTGATCTTTATATTTTTACCACATTTTCGGAGGTTATATTTAATTTCCGCTTATTTTTTTCATTTCAGCTATGGAGTCGATTTATGTTTTACTCCAATGATATTAGCTGATTCTTTTTGTCAAAACTCGAAAGCTAGAGATAATGAATTTTTAACTTCGGATACCGACTTTCCTTTAATAGCACAATTTGCTGCTAATAATTCTGATGATTTCCTAGACGCTTCTAAATTAATATATCCATATGCAAATGGTGTGGACCTAAATTGTGGATGTCCACAGAGATGGGCTATGAAAGATGGATATGGTTGTGCACTACTATCGAGACCTGACAATATAAAAGAGACAGTCTTGGGTATCAAAAATAATTTACCTTCACATTTTAGCGTGTCTGTTAAAATAAGAATATTACAAGATATTAGTAAGACAATTATGTTATGTCAACAATTGGAAAAATGTGGAGTTGATTTTATAACAGTACATGGTCGTACACCTACTCAAAAAAGTGGAGAAACCATTAATGTCGAAGCTCTCAATGAAGTATGTGAACTTGCCCAAGTGCCTATTATCGTAAACGGAGGTATCAAAACATTAGACGATGCTGATAAATTATATTCGGCAGTGAAATGCAGTGGTGTAATGGCAGCGAGTGGTCTGTTAACTAATCCCGCATTATTTAATGGAAGCAAGAAAACACCACTCAGTTGTATAAAACTGTGGATGGACTTGAAAGACAAGAGTGAAGATAAAATTACATTCCAATGTTACCATCACCATTTAGTGTTCATGTTAGAGAAATTACTCACAAAGCCAGAAAGACAAGAATTTAACAATCTTAACACATTTGAAAGTGTTGATAACTATGTAAAGATGAATATTTTGGATAATGATGATTTTGTGCCACATCATGAACATACAATAGGCAATTTCATTACATGTCATTTTGATGAGAGTATAACATTGAAACATGGCACCAAATGTAGAGGCTGTAGCAAGAGCATCTGCTATTGTATTTGTAATAATTACAACTGTAACAAAACTGATGGGAAATTTTTCAGCACATTTGTCGAAAATGATGATGCTCTTGATTATATGGAAACAAATATGTTCGAAGAATGACAACGATAATGCTTTGAAGCTTGAGAATTTGTTAATTAGTAGGAATAGGTAGAATAACTATTGCACTCTAAAATCATCTACTATTGTTTATTATGTTATGGTAGACAGTCGTAGGATCAAAAGACTTGTAAGTCACAATAAAAGAAACAAATCTTTTTAAAATGAGAAATAGAAAATATTTCTTTATTTTTTTAATATTTTTTTTTATGTCCAACTTTCTAAAACTGTACTTAATAAATAAATTTAAAAGCATTTTGAAAGATTCATCACAAACTTTTTTTATATTTTGCTTGCTAGAGACTCCTTGTTATATAGCAGTTGTCTCCATGTGAGGCCAGGTTTTACTAAGGAAAGAAAGAAAAACTAGATACAGGATTCCTTTACTAAACATTTTGTCTACTTTTAAAGACTTGTATTGAAAGAGGTTAATCCATTTTTTATAGAAATAAAAAAGTATCTTCACGCCTATTATCCCCGAAGACGTAGGCAGAGGTGTGCTAGTACATCCACAACCCGTAAGTCTAGTAGATACACTAAAACACCTACGATTAGCTAAGGTACTGAGGCCTATCATGGGCTGATCAGCTTGCGCCTATGGCCACTTCGGGTTTTCCAATCCCGGACATTGTAGTGCATGCTCAGAATTATCTGAATAACATTTTAATAATAGTTGCTCGACCTGGGAGTCGAACCCAGGACCCCACGCGGCTAACGGTCGTAAGAGGCGACACCCGCACCATTACACCATAGAGGCGATATAGAAATACGCGCAATAGCAATGGGATTCCTATGGCTAATGCTTTATTTGTTAATTACAAAGACCCATCAGCATCCGCACTTTCAGATGTGTTGTTCTCCTTGCCTGCACCCAGAAAAGGAGGCAAACACCGCATGTCAGTAGGATACGAATAAATCTCAAAGAACTTTTAAAACAATATCCTTTGAGCGAGAGGCATCTCTGCGATCGAGTCGGCCCCATACAGCTGCACTGCAGCAATTCTACCACTAACCTAAAAAGTACCTTCGCGCCTCTTATCCCCGAAGAGGTAGGCAGAGGTGTGCTAGTACATCCACAACTAGTTTTCATCTTCTAGTTTAAACATATGCTACATTTAAACCTTAAAGAAATCCCATGAGCTATGAAAAGCTCGTTGTTGTGGCAGTGGACTGGTCAGACACATGGCAGAACAGAAGGCAGATGTGTCTGTAAGATTCTAAAGTGGGAGTCTTTTTTAGGAAGTGTTGCTTGGACACAAACCAGTTGGAAAGGCACAAAACGATCTCCGCGTGAGAACTGGTCCAGGAGCCTTATGTCCAGCAGTGGACATATAAAGGCTGCTGATGGTTGGTGATGGTGATGATGCTTGTTTATGTTGTAGGTATAGGGGGACAAACACGTAAAAATCGATGCACATTAACACGAGCACATTAATGCATATGCGTTGCCTTCCTTCACCCACCTTCCAATGCGCTACCGGCTAAAAATCGTTTTGTGTATGAGACACTGGCAGGATATTATTTAATTATATAAAAGGTAAGTTCTAATTTTTCTACGACCTATTTAAAATTGGCGTGTCGTACGGAGAAATGGATCTACGCCGGCAACATTTTTTGCTCTATGATATTTTGTAATTTCAAATGTCACCTAAAACTAGAAGAAACATACAACAAACTTCAAATGACACTTATGGATGAAGGCACAACACATCGGCATAGTAACTATGTGGATTCCCCCTCCATCCTCTAAAGAAAAGGTATATGCGGCGAATTGGATAATGTATTACGAAAACTGACGCATGAAACTTTGTAGTTTGAGAGAACTGGAAGTAGTTTTAACGTAATGAGTAACATTGGCATAAACTTAAGACATTAATATACTTATATATATTAGAAAATTATTTTATATTTCTGCAAAACTTTCTGAGCAAAGACTTACTCCTGTCATCATCATTATCAGCCCTTATCGGTCCACTGCTGGACATGGGCCCTTTTCAATGAACGCCAAGACGGCCCATCTCCTGCCGCTCTCATCCGTCCCGGACCAGCTACTGCACGGAGATCGTCTTCCCACCTGGTGTTCGGTCGATCAACGATTCGTTTTCCTAAACGCGGCCCCACTCCAGACAATTAGTGACCCATCTGCCATCAGATCTTCTGAGTGCATGACCAGCCTATTGTCACTCTAGTGAGCTTATTCTTCGCGTGATATCGGAAACCTTAGTGCCCTGCCTAATGACTTCGTTACGAATTCTATCGGACAAATAAACACCCAACATAGCACGTTCAATAGCCCGCTGAGCTACCGCAAACTTGCGGACCAGTCCTAAGTAAATAGGCCATGTCTAGGCCCCGAAGGTCATCACGGGGTGAACGCATTGGTTGCGGTAGACGTATTCGTCTACGACTTCGAGAATGGCAACATCGATGTTGACCGGCCAGTATGTTGGGTGGATTCATTTAAGCTGTACATTTCCTGCAAGCTCTTCAACGATTCGACCAACACAACGATATCGAAACGAAGATCAAAGAAGAACTCTCGGTTAATATTTATGCCGCATTCTGTCCAGTTTAAAGTATTAAAGACGTCCTCCAAAGCATTAGTGAACAGTTTCGGGGAAATAGCGTCCCCCTGTCGCACTCCTCGATACAATTGGATTGGCCTCGCTTGACCTCCCGGAATCAAAACGGACATAAAAGCAGCGTAATATAATGCTCTCAGTACAACGATGTATCGCCAATCGATCTGACATCGCTGTAAAGCTTACAGAACAAACGGTTTCGACAGAGGCAAAAGCTTTTTCATAGTCCACAAAGGCAAGGCTGATTGTACTAATGTGTCTTTTTTTTGTACAACTTGCCGTATGGTGAAAATGCTCAAACCTTGTGGTTAGTCGATTCGTCAACACTCTTGAGAATAACTTGTAAATATGGCCCAGAAGTGAAAATCCTCTAAGCTGCTCAAGGGCCAAACTAATCACATTGGAGCAGATCGCCTGACAAATGTCCTGTCAGGCTTGCACGCGGATCGTTGTTCGGGGTATCGGGATGAGGAGCGTGCGACTTATACAACTGGGAGCTTAGAAAATACGGTAACCCCAGAATCAGTTCTAACTATCGTCAGATGACTTCTTTCAAGCTTCTCCATAAAAACCTTCCGCCCCCTTTTCTGCTCAATCGCGTAACGCGTTGCGTACCTGAGCTGCCAAGGTCTCGGCGTATTAGTTTGCGGATTCGCTTTGATAGAAGCTTGAGTAACGTATTCGTGTGCTCTGCGTTCCCTCAGAAGTAATAGCGTCTCTTTTTTTTAGCTTTCCTACTCGTATACTTACTACTACAATATAATTCACCCACGTTCCGCACGCAACCAACGAGCATAGAACCGGTTTTTTAATTCCAGTTGGGATTCTTCGGAACCTACCATTATTCGTCCGGAGTTATGTCGGAGTGTCGACTGTAGTACTCTGACACGCTCGGGTTGAAATCTATATTCAGAGACCATCTGACCAATCACTTCCGGTTTTAAACTTGTTGATCACGGAGACATCCCTAAATGTATATTTTCGGTCCATCATAATAAAGTCAAACTCGTTCTTTATCACAGTATCGGGCCTCTGCCACGTCTACTTTCTATGGGGCTTCCTCTTAAAATAGGAGTGCATGTAGAAGAGGCCCTCTTTCTCGAGGAAGTTTACCAGCATTTGCCCCCTTTTTTTTGTTTGCGCGGAGCAACGCATTTACGCGCCTTCACCGGCCCCGGGTGGGGTCTAGTTGTGTGTGGGACTCTCGGCACATAATAGTGACGAATACCCACAAAAAACACCGCGAGCGGTATCAGTGCTGCCTTTGGTGAGGTGCCCCGCAACAACAATCATCAGGGCACCTCGACGGCTAGTCAGCCCCGTAAAGGACCAACTCCACCTCCACAGGTGGGGTTGCCCAGCACTACAGGAAATCCCCACCGACTTTGGGACAGTGCAAAGGGGTGAGGTACCCATCCTCGCCCCTTGCCCCGTGCGCAAAAGCGCCAACTCCTTTTCTTTTTAGATCCCCTCTTCTTATGAGAGGGATACCGAGAGCGACTCCACCTGATCTCCAAGCCCCCTCTTCTTATAAGAGGGATGCAAAAATCCCCCCGGTTCAATTGGCTTCGCCAGGTTTCACCCCAAGCTACTAAGCCCCAACGCCACGACAAGGCTTGTATCATGGTGGGGAGCATTTTCCCCCTGTGATATCGACTTTCCACTCCATGAGGTCCCAGACTCGATTGTCAAATTTCGTACTCCCACTTTGGCATTAAAGTCCCACATAACAACATTAAAGTGGGCCTTACAGGTGTTATGTCAGAAGGCCTTTGAGACATCCTCATAAGTTGCCGCCACGTCGTCATCGGAATGTGTCGAGGTTGGTTTTTTTTTGAGGCTACGAGATACGCCACCCTACCCGACACACTAGAGATTTTGACGATGTTGGCTACGAGGGACTTATTCGCAAGGAATCCCACGCCGCCTTGTGATGGAGTGCGGCCTTCCCTGATGTAGATGTAGAATAAGGTAGGTACGCGATGGCAGAGTTATGGTGTCTTCACCTTGTCCACGGTCTTCACATAGACCAAGAACGTGTCATCGGATTTTTCTCAGATCCACCTCCACATAGGATCCTATACAAATATCAGCAAGTATGTATTTGTATAGCGTTATACGTAGCCAGGTCAAATCGGTAGTAGCGATCCGTAGCCCGGAGATTCTTAGCATCGCTTGTTCCACCGTTACCGTGACCGCTACCGTGGCTGGCTATGGTAGTTCTACTAGTCCTGGGACTAGTAGAACTACTGGGAACTAAGGGTCGAATTCTGCTGTTGTCCTTCATAGAAGGTAAATGCTCGTAATTGCCACGCTGTGCAGGCGGATTGGCAATCGCAGATTAGGTTTCGGACCGGTGCCACTGCTCTATGTCGCCGACCCGAGTGATGGTGACGCCATCAATCGGTACGACCGCTGTCCGGTGCTCCCGTCCATTTAACTATCACTATCATTTAGACCGGACACCAAACAACCGGCTCGCTGAAGCCACCTAAATCTTAGGAGATCAAGTACCCTTTAACGACTTAAACGACACTCTGGGCTTGGATTAATGGTCAGGGTATGTCATGTCAATACAGATTTTTTTTTTTAGATTTACTAGTAGCTAATCGAGTAGCCTGAGCCTTTTGACTACCAATCCCTATAAACATCCGCATTCTGCAGAGAGGCTATAATCTCTTAACAGGCCCCCAGTAACTCACACACGACACGAAACGCTACAGCATAGATTTTCACTTCTATATATATATAGCCGTTTAACCTAACCTAAGATATCGCCCCAAATCTTCCTTACATTTATGAGAAATTAAGAAATTTCTTAAGTATTACAAGTGTAGTACAATATAATACTTTGGAGTGTTAAAAAAAGCGCCAAATAATATTTATTTGGCGCTTTTTTAACACTCCAAAGTTGTTTCAGCACTTACAATACATTAAGCGAAAAAAAAGAAAGAAATAAAGATTTCTATCTATACATTTTATAAAACCAAGTCTCCAAAAGCTGTTTGTCTGACCGAAAATCTACTCGACCGATGTTCATGTGGTACCGCAACATAATGGATAGAACGATTTCTGAGGAAAGGTTTACTGTATAATTTATTTGAGGACGACGCTCTAGCGTTGCTTGTATACATATCAGAATTTATAAAGCTCTACAGCTAGACACAAAAAAATGTAATCAAACGGAATAAAATCAACATTTCCTTTATTGTATTTGCTACTACATTGGAAATAAATGATTGTACAGTAACTGATGTATTATGTATAATTATAAACGTGTATGCTTAGATCGCCATAGACCGTTACGACTAGTCAGTATCGTGGTGAGATTATGTTGATTTTCGTTAGTCTTTCGGACTCGCGCATAAGATTTGGTCTCGCACGCGCTACGATAAGAATTTAATTTATGTAGTGGATACTGAATGTATGTACATATTATAGATTGTTATTAAAAGTGTTAATATTTGTGTATTTTATACGATAAAAATAATTGCTAATATAATTCCAAGTAATACCGTAGTACCATCATTAGGTTGGTATTTATTTTATTTTTTAATAACCTACTTATTTAAAGGATATTTTTTAAATTTAGGTGCAAAGCTATTTTTATTTCAGTTCTTTATATTTCCTAAAATAAATATAGACCATAAATTTTCTACTACTATTAAATTATTATAACATAAAGTAAGTTTTGAATTTATATTACATTAATGTATATAATATTACTTGAATGACAAAGCAGTAACTAGTGTGTGTAGTATAACTTCAATGACAAAGTAGTAATTTACAAATTAGTATAAATAAATGTACATCTACTTATATTTATATATTTATAAGTAGTATACTTATATTTATAAGTAGATGTACATTTTTTATCTGTTAAAATATATTATATAAATAAATAAATAGTTACAAGAGAATAATAATAATTTTATAGGCTTATAAAATAATAGGAAATTATTAATTAATTATTTATGCCGCCTACCTACTTATTATTGGCTTAGTAGCATATGGATTTTCAGTTGGGCGTCGTGGGGCCATTTTGAATTTAAAAATGGCTATGATTTATGTCTCAGAATGTTTTAAGAGGCTTTTATATTCTTATTTTACCATTAACTGGCTGTATCTAGTCAAAAATGAGTTTCGCTTAACAATCTGGTGGTCTTGTCAGTATAAGATACAAATTGGCGATATTACTTCATGATATTGACAGCCTCGTGGTCTAATGGTAACCACGTTGGCACACAGCCATGAGGTCTTGGGTTCGAGTCTCGGATCGGTCCAACGTGTTATAGAGTTTTTAAATTTCTAATAACAGTCCGAAGTGGGGATGTTGGCGCTGTTATATCCTCGTGCCTGCGGGAGCCTGTTAAGCCGTCCGTCCTGGGCCTGATTACCCTCTGGTTGTGTCGGTTTGCCATCCCACCGGAATAGGAGAATAAGGGAAGGTGCACTTGTACCTGCGCACACGCTTGTGCACTATAATATGTCCTGCGCAGCTGGCTAGTCTCTGTAGGGATGGTCACTGTGGCCTATATTCTGGTAGGAGGACATTATTACCTCATGCTGAAGAGATGAAAGAGTCGTTGGATAGTTGTATCTGTCGTAGTCGTTTTGTATAAATCGCCGCATGACATTACTGCAAGCCATTTTTAAAAAGAGCTTTTTTGTTTTGTGGCGGGCTAACGATTAGCCGGATTGTCATTGCGAGACGTTCTTCAATATAGCAGCTGACGTTTATCCTCATTAAATCTTTTGATTTTAGGCAGCGATAGTACAGTACAAGTATGAAAATAGGCCAAGTGTTTGAGTGCAAATAAAAAAAATACCGCCAAGACGACCGTACTCCTCAATTAGGTATGTAATAAAACTAAATGTCATACGTCATAATATGTTTGACAGTGTCACAAATTGTGCATTACAGTAGTTTTAACCTTGTGTGCATAATGTTCCGTGGGCGACGTTTTATTTTATTAAAATAATAAATTCGAATGCATATCATGTACTAAACATTATCATTCTACGCCTGTCACACACGTAAACTATAACTACACGTAAACTATAAGTGTTTTTTTATACTTCTCTCAGTGCAATTTTCGTAAAAAGGAATCCAAAGTTTTTATTACTTCACGTACTAATATACTAATAGATTATGCAAGCTTCGATATGTACAATCTATAGTAATCGTGTTTACCTTCAATTATGGAAGAATTGTGCGCGTACAAATTGTTTGATAGATATCTCAAACAAAAACGTTTTAACACATTTCTGCCCGTTAGTAGGAACGTATTTACGTTTTCTACTTATTGTCACCCCAAGGTAGTCGGTATGGTATAGCTTCCCATGTTCAGTGAGAGCATAAACGAGCAGTCCGCTCACTGGTTGATAAGTGTCTTCCGTCGCACAGATATCGCTTCGTACCGATAACGATAGAAACAAATATTATAACGCAATAAACATAAATAACACAACTCATGGAAGTGGCAAAATGGTGCAATTTAACACTCTTTCGGACTTTTTTAAATATAAGTAGGTAAAAAAAGTATGTTTTATACGGTACGATGTGATTGATATATAAGATTTGATAAAAGAACCGGTAAATATTGTTTAGAAGGAAAAAGAAAGTCACTGAAGAATCCGCATTTCGAATGTCTACTTTTTTCGTTTATGATATTATGATTTATAATCTGTGACCGGAACAGCTTACCCTTAAAGAGGTATTTCATTGGGTATTCCGTAGACTTGTCTTCCAATGCCCTATCAAACCGATAATTAAATCGTCGATTTAGCCTAGCTAAAGGCTAACCAAATCGATGGAGTTAATTCGGGTAAGCACTAACCGAATTTGAAAACCCCATTACAACTTATCCATTCATCGGGTTTTTGAAGGAATGGAAAGAAATCAAGCGCGGAAAAGAGATAAACATAAGGTAAACCTATCATGGTAAGTGCTTCAATATTTACATTTTGGTACATTTATTGTATATTATATACATTGTATATTACATATTGTATGTCATTGGGTATTTATTATAATAGTGTAAGCGCAGCAGAAGTGGGTAACCTTATTCAAAATTGTTTTTCACATCGAAAGATTGACACTATCAATAATTTACCTTTCCATTTGGGTAAGATTTCAATAGAGTGTCCCTATAAATAGGCTTAATCAGAAAAGGGATTCCGGTCCGGTTTATAAGTTGCATTCCTACATTGGCTTATTATATACAACCTACGAACGTATCGAAGGTTCGAACCACAAAAACCTTAGTCGGGAGTTACGCTCCTTAGATTTTTTTTATTTGCACTCAAAACACTTGGCCCAATTTCATACTTGTTCTGTACTATCGCTGAATTTATTATTTTAATAAAATAAAACGTCGCCCACAAAATATTATGCACACAAGGTTAAAACTACTGTAATGCACAATTTACGACACTGTCAAACATATTATGACGTATGACATTTAGTTTTATTACATACCTAATTGAGGAGTACGGTCGTCTTGGCGGTCATTGAAGGAGGCCTATGTTCAGCAGTGGACCGAGAAGGGCAGATAGTTATGATGATGATTACCTATAAAAAGCTTCTAGAGTTAAGCTGTATTCGAAGACGATTTTTTTTTAATAATTATGATCGAATTTCGATCTCTGGGCGATCACTTTTTTTGGTAAATATCATTCATCTACATAGTGTTCTTCTACTTACCCGGTTTTTTTCCCCTTAAATTATTATGATGTTGGAATATCCCTATGATTCTCCTGCTACTCTCATCCATCCCGGATCACCTACTATATAATATCTACCTATACATGTAATAAAGCTAAGGTCGACAGTTTATGCATAGAAGATATACGGAAAAAACTTTCCAGGGGATACTTACTGATAACATTTTGTCGACCGGCTGGGTCATTTGGTAACGTGGCGGTTAGTCCGCCAGAGGTCGCGGGTTCGAATCTCGTTAGGTCATGGATGTTTATATATGTATTTCTGTAATGAAAATCTTAAATGTATCAAATTTCTTAAATTTATAAACATATGAAATATATTTCCGTTGTCTAGTACCTGTAACACAAGTCCTTACGGTACTTAGCACTGGACTAGGCTAACGTGGTGTGATAAGTCCACAGATATTATTATTATTCGTTTTTAGAGTTTGTCCATTTATCTGATAGTGAACTTAGCCGAATGGATTTTGATGCAAACTCTTAACCTGTTGAGAAATTCCACACTCAGGTGTTGGGCTATAAAAATAAAGGGCGCCAAGGAGGAATCTTAGGGAGATAAAAATAGATAAAAATCTATCCGATTTGCGAGTGAAAACGCAAGGCGCTGTT
The DNA here is from genome assembly GCA_017140195.1 of Eumaeus atala. NCBI lineage: Eukaryota > Metazoa > Arthropoda > Insecta > Lepidoptera > Lycaenidae > Eumaeus > Eumaeus atala. The sequence goes on along the minus strand of JAFELO010000262.1, from coordinate 1,174,169 downwards.
ACGCGAAAACCTATTTAAATTAGTGCTAAGCACATTTTTTTATAGCATAAGGGGGCAAACGGGAAATTGTAGTATTTTGATGATTATCGACGCCCATGGACATTCGCATGATTGTTATGCATCTGCGTTGCCCTCCTATCATCACCCCCAATGGGCCACCGGCTATTCACAGACCGCACGCTGTCACTTTACACTGGTATCAAGTGAGCGAGATGTAGTGTCACGCACCATGCACGGTACTACCTCCTCGTATGCAGCACGGCACTACCTCTTTCTAGAGTAATAGGCGTCGTAACAAAAAGTCACATGAAATGTCTCGGTCATTGTTTGCATTTTTCAGTGAGTTTTTGTACTAGTGACATTATGTACGTAAATATCACCTACATACGAAAAACACTTATTTACTGCTTACATTTTTCTTGTATTTGCTTAGATTTATTTGATTTACTTTCACGTGTCGTAGTGCTACTTGTACACGTATGTAGCTTGAGATCAATGCCTGGAGGTCATTTTAAATACGAGTATGCTTATATAATTTACAAATGACTCGCTCTCTATTTGTACTGTAACGGAGTTTGAAATGACCTGCATATATTGAGCGACTTATGAAGTATGTTGTGTTGGCCGAACTACATACACCCGGCGAAGGCGCCTACATGCGTTTTCAAAGTAAAAGTATATCCAAAGGAATTTAGGAGTACTTTTTTTGGCGGGTCCCCACCCGCTGATCAGGAAAATTTGTATAGAAATCCCTATTCAAAAAAGAAATTGTATATGACTTCCATTGAGAAGTTGTTTTAGAATAATATATAATGGGTTGACTATTGTATTCGTAAAGTAATAAAACCAAACTGAATCCTATTATTTTTCTTGTAACTTCGTTGTATTATTAAACATCTGCTAAGTGATTACCACAAGAACGTAAAGTACGTATATTAGCCGAAAAACGTGCTGTAGGAGAGTTTTGATAACTACCGACGCCTTAAAGGCGTCAATACAGCAGGACACTACCTCTTATTAAAATAATCATACTTTTAATGGTTTTGTTAATACTTTTACAGGCTTCGGGAAATCAACACATACGGCAATGCAATATGAAAGTAAAGTACAAAATCATAATGGTGAGAGTCTGGAAAAAAGAAATGCCTCTGTGAAGAGAACTATAATTCGTAATGTGGTATTGGAAAACCCTTGGAAAGCAAAAGTACCTCCAAATAATATTTTTAACAGGGTTAAAAGCAAATGCGGAAATCAAAACTTCCAAACGATTGCTTCGCCGCAGTTTAGTGAAAAGGTAATATTTTGTTGATCACAAATACAATAAAGAGAACCCTTCTCCGAGAATATATTCTACTAAAAAGGCCATTTTAAAAATGTTTTTTTTTTTGCATAGTATGTAAATAACCTAACGTAATGTGCGCACTAATATTGTGTTTGTCCTACAAATTCTCCCGTAGAAGCAACCCTTGTTGCTGGGAGAAAAATTTATGTGGAATAATTAGTACTTTTGTACCAATTTTTATAATATTAAGTCTATAATATATGTTTACAGTGTACATTAATTATTAAGTTGCAACTATTTATCTACAATCCAAATTAAATTATTTAATCACTTAATACAATGTCACAGTTTAAAACAATCAATAACAAGAGGATTAAATTAATGTTCAAGTGCAGCAGAATTTAAGACGTTATTAGCAGTAGCGCGAGGGACATTACCAGGGTCTGAATGTAAAAGCTGTAAATGAAACAAATGTAATTGTGTTAAAATAATTATACTGAATTGTCTAAATGAAATGCACAGTAATACATTGTACCACTACCATCACTTACAATCTCGACTCGCTTGAAGACTGTAATTAAAGTATGCAGTACATTATTAGTATGCATGTATATATGTAGCTATGCATGCATCCCGTTTGAATAGGTAAATAGAAGTTTGTGTATGTGTATATTATTCATAAAACTTGTAACCAAAATTTGAACCTACAATAACATAAAAAAAGTATCTTCACGCCTATTATCTCTGAACAGGTAGGCAGATGTGTGCTAGTACATCCACAACTCGTAAGTCCAGTAGATATACTTGCACACCCACGATTAGCCAAGGTACTGAGGCCTATGATGTCATAGGTGGTAAGCCTATGGCCACTTCGAAAACATTCCAATCCTTGACAATGTAATCTGAGAAACATTTAATAAGAGTTGCCCGACCTAGGGATCGAACCCAGGGCCTCACACGTCTAGCAGACTTAACAGACGACACCCCCACCTTTACACCACAGAGGCATTAGGCGATACAGTAGCATTTCATAGAAAATATACATATAATGACAAATTTAATAATTTATGTAAAATATTTTTATTTTTCAACGTAGTTCTATCTCTCTCATCAACGTCCTTCTATCTCTCTCATCTATCTACCTCAATGCATTTTGTCCAGCGTTTCTCCAATGCCGTTACACCAGTTTGATAAAATGTTTCCTCTAACCCCACAAAATACTCGTCTACGGCGAAAATGATTTCATCATTTGATGAAAATCTTCGGCCACCTAACCATTTCTTGAGATCGTGAATAAGTGGAAGTCGCGCGGGGTCAGATCTGGGGAATAGGGGGGATGCGGTAACAATTCGGACCGCAACTCATGGAGTTTGGCAACTGTAACCCTTGACGAGTGCACAGGTGCGTTGTCGTAGTGGAATAAAACTTTCTTTTTGGCTAAACGAGGCCGTTTCTTTCGGATTTCTTAACAAATTTTTACGACGATATTTATTGTTTTTCTTCTTTGCAAAAATCCACTAAAGTAATCCCTCGAGCATCCCAAAAAACAGTCGCCATCACTTTGCCCGCCGAAAAAACCGTTTTTGCTTTCTTCGGAGCAGGTTTTCCGCTCTCAGTCCAGTGCTTAGATTGTTCTTTTGTTCCAGGAGTATAATGATGTATCCATGTTTCATCTATTGTCACATAACGCCGCAAAACGCGTTAGTATAACGCTTAAACAGCGCCAAACACAAAACGTTGTGAAGTGTCAAAAACGCGTTCAGAGAAATTGCTTACCATCTCTGCTATCTGCCGTAACTTTTAGCGCCGTATATTCAAAACGATTTTTTGAATCTTTTTGATCATGCCCGGATTCGTGACTTCATTTGGTCGACCAGATCTTTTGGTGTTTTCACAGCTCTGTCTCCCACGTTGATTAGAACGTAAAATTTTATCACCGCACGAATTTCGTTTCCTTCCATTGTTGAGAAAATTTACGGCACAGAAAGTTCTACGTCACCTCAAAAAAATTCTATCAGTTCGAATAAATTCAAATTTGCGTTCTATTTTTTGAAAAAAAAAAATGCTAGTAACAAGTTTTGTTTGCCAATCTTTTTTTAAGTTCGTCGTTTTGGCCAGTTATCAATCAGCCTGGTATGTGTTTCTACAATAAAAGTTTTAAATGTATAAAATTTCTTAAATTTATAAGAATATTAAATATGTTTCCGTTGTCTAGTGCCTGTAACACAAGTCCATCCGGTAGTTACCACAGGAATGGGCTAACGTGGTGTGATATGTCCACAGATATTATTATTATTATTCAAAATGACAAACTTGACTGCTCAAATTTTCTTAAGTACACGGGGTCATTTTTGTTATCAATATAAATCTAACAATACATGCTGTAACAGGGAACTCAGGAATATAAACATTCGAAAAACATTAAACTCCCTTAGACGCAGTCGAAAAAAAAGTATGTAGCAAGTGATGACGATCCATTCGTAAAATTACATTTATTTTCAGGAACCTGATGAAAAAATGATGACTGTACACTTGCATCGATAAAAGTCCCAACCCCTGTGAAAAATCACATTTGCAATGTGTTTTGTTTTGAGTTAATAACCGATGTTAATGAGACGGTAGTCACAAAGTGGCTCCGATTGTTGGGTCATCTTGTTGCTATAATAAAAAATTACATTTTCAGAGTTTCGCCAACGCGGATCTGCTTGATGTTCACATACGCCGCCACACAAGTTCGCGCCACACGTGTGGCGAGTGTGGTAAAAGTTTCTCCCAGCTGCGCAACTTCAAGTACCACATGTCCGTACATCGAGGCTCGAAGGAGTTTTCAGCCACTTGCTCTATTTGTAATAAACACTTCAACGATAGAAGCTACCTCAGCAATCATATGAAAATTCATAGGTGAAGATATTTTTTTTTTGTAAGAAAAATCGGATTTTTTACGATTTGAACTGAATTGTTAGAAAGATAGGATTCTAATTCTCCAAAAGTAGTCGATTCATATTGGAATTTTAGCAGACTTTAATTCACACGTTATTGCAATTGTGAGGACATTTTATATGTTCATACATGGTACCCTGTTAGGGCGCAGTATCATGCAGTTACAAAGTTTATCTACATATAAAAAAAAATATAAGAAACATTGAGGAACTTAATGAGGTAATTACTTAGAACACATCTTGTCTTCTATCTCTTAGCCAAGTAGACAGGAAAAAAGTAAAGAGTCGTTACGATTTTTATCTAGAAGATGGCGTCAGTTTTTTCCGTGAGTTAACGAATTGCGGATGTCAGCGCTCATTTGTATCAAACGACACGACATTCCGTTTGCCGATATAGATGATGAATGATGATGATGTGTTATTCTGATGATTAAACTATATTATTGTAGAAAGAATTAAAAATCATTCAGTAGTTTTTACGCGAAGGAGTAACAAACATCCGTTTACATAGACGATAGTAGGTTTAATAAGGATTAAAAAGATAGACGAATACTATGAGTAAGTAAATTCAAACATAAATTTATTTGGACAATTGTCTATTATTTGCAGAAATCGCAAAGAATACAAATGCTCACATTGTCCAAAATCATTTAATCAACGTGTCGCCTATACCATGCATTTACGGATTCATACAGGTAATTTCCTATGATAGTAACTTTTAATTTTTTGTATAAATAGATAAAATAAATAAAAGGTATTATTTTTTTAAATAAACAAATAAAATAAAATTTATATACTATTTCCACGATTATTTAATTTCAATTTATATTTGCGACCGGTTTGGACTTATCATCATCAGGTTATGCAAGTATTAACTCACTTGTATTGTCACTTCTTGATGGCAATGAATTGCCATCAAGAAGTGACAATACATCCAATAAGTTTTATTGTTTTTAATTTTTTTTATAGTACGGGGAAAACGAACAGTCAGTCTTTTGGTGACTACTGACGCCCCTCCACATCCCCATTATTGTGGTCATGCAGATGCGTTGCCCTCCAATTGACCTACTAGGGGCCACCGGCTACTTACAAACTGCACGAAATATAAGAAGCCGTTATTAACTTTGTAGTGGTGATGAGTAATAGTTGTCGACTCGTCTTCCTAACCCGAGTAGCACTGGGTACATGCAATCCGATGAAGCTGCATTGGACTTTTCTTCACTTCCACAGCATAATTTCAGGCCCGAAAAAAAAACTGGGCACATCAAAATATATTTTAGGCGTTTGGGTTTTTTGTATCTATAAATATTATAAATCAAAGTCCCTAAAGGCTGTCTGTTTATATATCTTCGATTAACTCAATGTCCATTAAAAGGATTTTCACGCGGTTTTCACCAATGGAAAGTACAATTCTTGAGGAAGGTTATAGCGTATAATTTATTCACGAGCGAAGTCGGGGTGGATGGCTTTTCAATTTTACGTTAAATGACATCGATGGATAATTTGGACCAAGTATTTTGATATGTTGAATATAGATACCGTTGACGTCGAGGTATCTGCGCCGATGTACGTGTGTGCTTTAATCTATACATGTTAACACAATCGAAGTGTCAGTCTGGAGATCTCAAAATAGGCTTTTGTAAGTTATATAGCAGTTTATAAAGGAATATAAAGTTATACCAAGCCGGTTTGATAAGGCCGTGACTTTGTCTGTCTGTCATTTGTTTGTATAAGTTCGCTACAAAGTTTATATACTGGTATGATTTTGATGGAACTATCTGAACTGGAGTTTATATGGTTAGGATATTGGCTAAATATAATTTTTAAAACTATCAATCCGGGCCCGATTATTCAAAATGTTTTATTCACAATAGGATTTTGCAAACCTCTTTTTCACAGGCGAAGCCGGTGCGGATCGCTAGTTTTTATATAAACATCTTGGATTAATTTCCCCGGCGAAGTGTTTGACTTGTTTTCAATATCCCTAAGAGCTTAACCCTACTTGGTTTCACTGCGATGCAATGCTACTTTCTTACTTACGGTGTGTATGATGTTGGTTGCAAATATCATTGGCTACCTGACCTCATGTTTTCGATATCCCAATTTATCAAAAAAATTGTATTACCAGAGTGCGGTTTGTGAGTAGCCGGTGGCCCATTGGGGGGGGATGATAGGAGGGCAACGCGTCTGCGTAACAATCATGCGAATGTCCATGGGCATAGGTGGTCATCAAAGTGCTGCTATTTCTCGTTTGCCCCCCTATGCTATAAAGAAAACTCCTTACAACGACTTTGAATTAGAATTATATGGAGCATAATAGATGGAGGTTTAGGCCCTCACACTACAGCTTCTTTATCGCGTATTAAGCCCTGTACCTATAAGATGTATATATCATATCTACGAACAAATACGATATACTAACGGTTAAATTTATTTTTAACACACAAGGCATAAAGCCCCATGTCTGTGAAGAGTGCGGCAAAGCGTTCTCCCGCAAGATGTTGCTGAGTCAGCACATGCGGACTCACAGCGGAGAGCGGCCCTACGCCTGCTCGCTATGCGACAAGAGATTTGCGGATCGATCCAACATGCGCTTACATCGCAGACTACACACAGGTACAATTACCCGTATCAATTACTACACAGCCAAGTCTCCAGAGCTCGTCCGAATACCGTTCACCTTCCACTGTCCCGCGCTCGTCGTCATTGTGTTGGCGCACTGTACCAGAGCGCCAACATGATGTTATCCACGATTTTATATATCAAAATTTAAATGGTATTTTTCCTTTTTGCCGCTCTAAATTTATGCTACTTAGTAATACAAATTATCCCTTTTATTCGGTTTAAGATACTTAAAAAGAAGGTCCATTTTGCAAAATAAAACTACTACATAACGAGTGATGTACAATAAATACGAGTATAACAGCTTTTGTAATGTTAAAGCCTTTCTTTTTGACGTGATAACGTGATGTTCTGAATGTGCGGATCCTACGAGAGAGTGTCGTCTCTTTCCCTCCATTGGCGATGCGCTTACTGTAGTGAGTATTTTATTTTCCAGGCGTGAAACCTTTCAGCTGCTCGCTGTGTCCGAAGTCATTTTCAAAGAAGCATCATTTAGTGTCGCACCAAAACTTCCACGTAGGGCTCAAGCCGTACTGCTGTCCGAAGTGTAATCTCACCTTCACACAATCCTCAAACATGAGGACACATTATAAAAAGTGTAGCGAATGCAAGCAGAGATAGTGCCATGCAGATTTGGTTCATCCGATTTGGAAATACCGTCATTTACATACCGCCTTAAGGTAGTCCGGTGCCCATGGGAAGGAGGGAAGTAAGGCAAAACTTAATCAGATCCATCATCATATCTGCGTAGATATCTGGGCGTTGATAGTTGTCAAGCTCCCCATCACCAAGCTGTTCCATTACCTGTTTGCCTCAATACACATAGTATAAAAAACATTGTGATTTCATTTTTATATACTGTCACTGTGAGATGTACAGGTTGACTGGTAAAACACCATACATATTGAATAAGGATGTTCGGTAATCGGTTTTGATCCCAGACATGTAAAAGAAATTGGTACTCACTGGTAGTTTTACCAAATTATTTTAAAAATATTAATTTATGGACACTGTACAGATAATCAGTTGACTGCAGTTTGAACTTGGCGCGCAGGTGCGCTAAGTTCAAACTGACGACTGAAAACACGAATGAAATGCAGGACGTACCTTGCAGTTTGCACATTCCCCTTCGGGGCCTCGATGTTCCTAATTTAATAACTTTTTTAATCAGACCTCGATAGCGCGCCGCTATAGGCATTTGCGGCGTCGCGAGTAGGGTGACTATATTACCTAAAAATATTTGGACTATATTCTGTATGTTAACATTGTACTTGTATTTAATTGTGTACTACATAAACATTTTTTTGGTTTTATATGTTTTTGTTAGTTATATATTACGTTACCAATAGTATCCTTCATTATCAATCACAACAAATACAATCTTTTACCAGTCAGCCTGTAAAATAAACCTTTTTGATTATATTGGGAAATATTGCAATAGTACTTAAGGATTATGCGATTATAGACGACGATACTGCCACAAAGTGATAGCTATGATCTCGTGTTTCGTGTGGTTTGTGTGTTTCTAATGGCCACATCACGTCTGCAGAGCCATTATGCGAATGTTTATGTGTGCTGGTATTACCAGAGTGCTCGCTTAGCGGTCGGAGCCTTCTGGTGACCTGGCCCCTATTAAATGTTAAAAAAGTGAAATAAAAACACTTGAAAGAAATGTATGTTGAAGATAAATATAAATAGTTGATTTGATACTGACAGGAATAAAATCACGCCAAGTTTTGTTTAAAATAGTGAAAAAAGAAGGAATAGTGGAACAAATTTTCATTCTTGTCAAAATATATTGCTGAACTTTCAACAATAAAAACTTGACTTTTATGCTCTGGTTTACGAAGCCTTACAGTCAGTCAACCTCTTGAAACAGTCCGTATAAAAGATTTGTGCAATTTAAAATTATGCACTTTGTAAAAACAACTCAAAGTAATGCGTAAATTTGGGAAAAATATATTTGTAAAATATAAAAACAACTTAAAATAATGCGCATAAGGTTGACTTTGCAAATGAAATATATGTGTACAATCAAAGACTCTTTAGAATAACAGTTCAGTATGAGTGTTTTTGTAAATTAACGCTTTTAAAATATTGTGTTATTTTATTTTATTTTTCATTTTCTTAATAAGTATATATTAAATATAGTATAATATTTAAAAGTCCTCATTGCCACTTCTCTGATTATAAGCAGAATATTGGTTAGGACAAATTGAAATAACCCAAAACACGATAGGTTAGCGATATTTTAAGAATGTGTTGCCCGATTCAGTTGCAATGGTATTACAAAGTTGAGTTGGTCTCTTTGTAAATTCATCGCAGTACCCTGGATATCACCTAACCTATCACACACAAAAAACACCGCGCGTGCCATCAGTGCCGTGGTGAGGTGCCACGGAACAACAAATCATCACAACAAGAGGGCACCTCGGCGGTGAGTCAGCGCCTAAAGGACCGACTCCACCACTACAGATGGGGTTGTTACCCACAACAGGACACCCCACCGACTTTGGGACAGTGCAATGGGATGAGGTTCCTATCCTCGCCTGTTGCCCCGTGCGCAAAAGCGCCTCTTTCTGTTGCTTTTGTTCCCCTCTGCTTATAAGAGGGGAACCGAGAGCGCTTCCTTCTCCTACTCTTTAGCCCCCGCTTCCCATAAGAAGGGTTTGCATCCTTCTCGGTTCCGCCACCTCCTCGGTTCAATCAGCTTCGCCTGGGTTCACCCCGGGCTACTAAGTCCCATCGCCACGACAGGGCTTGAACCATGGCGGGGAAAGTGGGGCTCCTAGGGAAGTCAAACCAATAATAATATAATATATTTGCCTTTAAACATGGCAGAATATACAAAAGATGTTACGAGTAACAGAGTACACATGTTTCGCTACACTTAATAATAGCAAGTAAAAATTATTTGAAATATCACAAAAATTCTAAATCATAGAAACTTTATTAAATAGACAATTTATATAAAAATAATATTAATAATTATACAACATTTTTGTTTTATATATCTTTGGTATTACAATAGTTCTTTTTGTGACAATTCATGCATATAATTTATTTTTAAACATTATTGGCCTTAGCTTCTTCAAATCATTTGGTAGTTTATTATATAATTTTATGCACATATTAAAACAGGCTCAAATACTATATTTCACTATAGTGTTCCCATATGCACGCATAAGTACATGGGCGTACCAAAACCAAAGCTGTAAGTCGCTCACGGCACACACAAAAACACGGCAAATTTTGTAAAAGGTTCTCCATCATCAACATTATCAGCCCTTGTCGGTCCACTGCTGGACATAGGCCCCTCTCAATGAACGCCAAGACGACCGATCGCCTGCAACTCGCATCCATCCATCCTTGTAAAAACTAAAGATGAGCGAGGAAGCTATCTGGCTATGCTTCATACGTAGTAATGTCTAAGAGTACGGGTTTTTAGACCAAGTATGTTAGTTTACTATATGGTGGTATGAACAGACTTTTCATTGAAATCCAAAACGCAAATGGATAAGAATTAGTACGTAGTTTGATGATAGTAATGAAACCTTTCATTTTTAAAGTGTTCCAAGTTGTATGTCCGGTTTTTTCTGCTTCTATAGACTCGCTCTACCTACTAGTAATTATGGCATGATCTGTGCCCTGGCATATGATCTTTAGTTGACCGAAGAACAACAAAGGCCAATGAAGGGAACGGAGAGCAGCGGATCGGTAGGTATATCCGAAACTCTATAATCATGTAGATGTGGACGTCGGCAGTCCTATTGGGGGATAGAAAATGCAGATGTTAATGGACATCAATAGTCCCCTATATGCCTGCGCTATAAACAGGATCTATCTCATGGAGATCCATAATTCTTATAAAACGAAGTCCCAACGAAAAAAAAGAGGCGAGCAACTCGTTATGCAGATCCGTTGCCCTCCTTTCATCTGTACTACTTTGGACTCTAGTCACCACTTGGACAATATCGAGCTATGTTGTTGTTTGTCGAGACGAGAAACCTAATCTTAATTCGAATCATCATCATCATCAGCCGGAGAATGTCTACAGCTGGACATAGTCATTGATCACGCCCACGGGCTACTCAGATGTGGTTGGAATATGTGTTCCACATGGTCTAATTATAAAGTGAATATGGGGGCAATTAAAACTTCGGGCATATTTTTACTCCTGTTTTAATTGTTTTGGTGTTGTAAAATAATTGTTGTTCAAAGTGTACGAAATTACAGGGCCTTTACAGTGATTATCGTTTCGCTGCGATATTACATTAATACTTTACCCAAAGGCTTATATAAATTCATCGTATTAATAAATACATTAATCAAAGTTACAAATTACATTAGACAGTATTGCTTATTTTGGTGTGGTGCCATATGTAAGGTATTGTACTTATACGTATCCGAACGATCTATAGGTAATATTTTTACAATATTGTTACAAGCTATTCAAATGGTCTGGCGATATTTTTACAGAACATTTAAATATTATTATAAACAAGTCCTGAACAAAATGTTATTTACATGGGAACAGGTGAAGGTTGTATATTCAAAAATCGAACACATTTAAAAATGGAATTTAATATTTTTTCATTAATAGAAGTTATTATATAGGGTAATGCAATCCTTTCAACGGTCCGCACCCTTCTCAAATGCTCTTGAAACTCGTGCGAAATTTGTGCGTTTTGTACATTATCGCTTATATAATGTCCTTCTTAGTTAATAGAAATGTGATTTGCAATTTACAAAAAAAATAACATGATATATAAAAATACGTAGGTAAATGTTGATAAAATTTAAGAAAAAACATGAACAATACACGGAATGACGAGAAGTCTTAACATGATTATAGAATAGCGAGTATTACAATAAATATTGTACATAATACAATTTTATCATTCAGTGTAATTTATAGGAACCGCCGAATCGATGACGGTATTCGACCAATATAATATACGTCATGTATATACTTAATTTAACTACTAGTAGTAATTAATACTAATTTTTAATGAGGACCTCAAAATTATGTAAACCTTGCAAGTCTTCTTCAATGAATAATTAAGTTATGCGATTTCGACACCAGCAGATGAATACTTTTTCATCTTTCATGGGAAAGAACACACCGATTTACAAACTTTTAATGACGTTAATAAACTTGTCCTAAAGTATCCACTTTAAACAATTATAGGTGGAATCTATATTCGTTATAACTTCTCAAATCTCATATGTCGCAACTAAATAGTTTTTATTCAAACAAAATATTGATGTTACCTCATCAAGTAAAAAAATATTTGACGATCTAACACCACGAATTAAAACAGAAGGTACTAATTTTATTTAAGAAATCGACTCGTCAAATAAAAAAATAGGTCGAAATCACACCTTATAAGGTGCATTTTTACAAATACATTCGTAATGCATTAAGGTATACCTTACATAGTATTTAAATGTGTAATACGTTTTACTTTTAATTTTAACGTTTTATTGCAAATATTTTAGCTCTTTAGGTAAATGCTTGATATAAAATATACAGATTATAATTTTATAAATGATCGCATGTAAAAACCTTACTGTATGAACAATAGAAATATACAAAAAGCTACATGGTTCTACATCACGTATAAGTGAAGCCTATAGGAATTACGAAATAAGTTACGAAATATATTCTTTCTTACACACAATGTGAAGAGCCGGTACATTAAATAAGTACTCCAATCATTACTTTACAATGATACCTCAGCCTTTTCGAATAGGAGAATCATAAATATGTACTTGAAGATTGGATTATATAATAGTAACTAGTAAACTCGGTGAATTAAGATTACGTAATATTATGTAGTAATGGACGATCAGTTGATTGGTCACTGATGCGACCATTTACCTCTCTACGATGTGAAGCACCATTTGTTTTAGCGTAGGGATAATGTACATATTTTTTTTCTTTCTAATCTAAATAACATTAGAATTAGGTTCATGCGTATTTGCATTTTCCAAATATTTATTAGGAACAATGATTCGAAGATACAGTACAAATGTCTCAATAACTTAAAATATTTATCATTTAACACGCATTTGGCACTTACCACTATTTCCTTCCGTTTTTAGTGTATCGATTAAAACATGCTCAATAGTTTCTCACAGCATTTTTACAATTAGCTGTTGCAATGAGAAGCTGCTAGTGGTGTAAAAAAAATAAATAAGATATTATTACAGTTATGATCTTCTTTGGTGAGATTGTTTTTTTTTTCTTTTTTAAACTGGACAATGCGTTTAGTAATTTCTGAATAGTAGTACTACCAATATGCAAAGATACCTAAATATTTACAGGGTATGTACATACAAACGACATAAAATGTACATTAAGATATATTTACAATAGAATTTTATAAACATCAATTGAGCATTAGCAAAAGGAAGGCTTCTAACCTTTACGAAACTATTTTCAATCCTTAATAATTATGTTATACTTATGAATTATAATATTGGATCTCTATTTAAGTACTTAGTACTCATTAGCGTGTAATTAATACATTATTATACAAATGTACAACTTAATCAATAATTAATCTCATAGCCGCTGAGTAATACGAAAGTCTTTATGAATCACATAATTGTCTCTTCAATTCGAATATGTCATCTTCGCAAATACCGAAATCACATATACGGCGGGCCAACACGCATCCCTTGGGGCTACGCTTAAGAATAATTAGTAAATAGGACGTGTACAGTTTCAAGTGCACTCAATGATCAGGGGTTGGCTGGATTCGATAACACTGGGCCGTGTTTCACCATTCGATGAACTGTAGTGCTGTTCATGGTCTGGTGACGCGGGTAGCAGCGCTCGGTACTGGGGCCCGCTAGGTACCGGCGACAACTGGTCGTGGCTCGTAGTCAGATGCGGCGTGGTGGTGTGGGGCTGCCCTCCCATCATAGACTCGCCGTGAAATGGAACTAGCGCCCCGCCGGCTCCCACCAATCTTCCTGATGCGGAGTGTACTTCGTACGCCTCGTGCCCCTCTCGCTCGTGACAGTCTTTGTCAGCGTTACCTGCAAAGTGCACGCCAAATTGAAATCGGCCGCGTTCAGCGAGAGCGCAAGTGAAAGTTACTGTTCACCTATGGAGAGAAAGTGCAACGCGATTTTCTTACTTGCATTAATGTTTAAATTTATAATGCTTTGTGATGATTTTAGAATAATTATACTACACAAATATAGTGTAAAAAATTTGAAGTGAATTAAAAAATATATTTCCAAACGTTGAACTGTGGTGAGTGAAGTGAGGACACTTGTGTGGAAATATTGTGAATTAAAAAGTGAGGTCATCAATTTTAGGACAGAATATAGGATTTATTTAAATATATTTTTTCCTTACCGATGCATTCACTATGAGCGGCGTTCGTTATTGCCAGAACCTCTTCTATATTATTTGGCTTGCAACTCGTCGTTTTCCAATGAGTTCGAAGACCGGAAGCGCTGATGTACTTTTTGTCACATCCTTGACAAACGTACGGCCGATCGTTCGTGTGCAGTCTTTTATGGAGTTTCAAATGTACAAATTGTGTGAATTTTTGCATACACAGATCACACGCATACGGTTTCTGCCCAGAGTGTAGACGTAAATGAGTTTTCAAATTAGACGTCGATGAAAACCTCTTTTTACAAATATCACATTGATGTGGCTTCTCCCCGGTGTGCACGAGATGATGTTTTTGCAAGTGTGCAAGTTGCGTGAAAGATTTATTGCACACGTTACACTTGAACGGTCGTTCGCCTGAGTGAGTGCGCAGATGAACCTTCAAATTCGACAACTGACCGAATGTTTTGCAACAAACATTACATTCGTAATGCATTTTTCCATCTTTCTTCTTTAATGGATATGGTAGGCTTCTATAGCCTCGTGATGATTGTGAGTTAGGACTGAGTGGACCAACGATTAGATTGCAACTACCATCGGGACTCATTGCGCTGTGTTGTGGCACTAATTGTCCACCAGCATTGGGATTTTGAATTAAGCTCAATTGTGAGCAATTTTTCAGTGTGATTACACTTGTGGAAGAAGGATAGTGATGATTATTTTGATTGTTATACTGTCTTTCGTATTGATGAGAAGACGATACGGTTGGCGAGTAAGTTGTCGGTGGAGAGCCTAATTGCGTTATTATGGTGGAATTAGGCGGTGAATACAGACTGTATGAATAATTTGGATAGTGGCTCTCATATCGAGTTTCGCGAATTTCTCTAATCTCGCGTATTTCACGTATTTCTGTCGTATGAGGAATTGTGTGTGGAGGAGATGATGAGTAAACGGACGCGGCATTGGGTATTGGTAGCTGTTGTGGTAGTGGTAGTAAAGATGGTAGTGGTGTTAAATTAGAACTTGAATCGGGACTACAAGCGTTACCATATCTTTGGCTCTTCTTATATGAATATGCCATTTCTGTAGGCGATGAAGGGGGTGGTGTTGCATTTGGTTGCCTTCTGTTGGGATCGTTATTGTTAGTGTCTATTCTATTTCCTGTTAAAATTGTTTCTAGAATTCTCGTATCTGGTGGCGTATATCGCATATACGGTGTCTGGGGCGCTGGAGATACAGTGCCGTCTTCATAATATGGTTTTGTTATCGGAACAACGGCATTTTGAGATGCTTCTAGAACAATAACCGTCGATGTTGCTGGATCACGTCTGGGTGGTGATAAATTTTGCGGAGAAGTGTCCATCACTTCGTCCGCGATCATCAATTCCTTTTCACTTTCACAATCCATATCTTTGTGATTTTGATATTGATAGGCCTTGGGCATTTTTATTTTGACCTTTCTATATTCATTACGATGCATGTCCTGATCTATTTTTTGGACGATAACAGTCTCTTTCGGTTCATTTGTTTTATTCGAACAATCTAAAACATAATTTTCCACGTCTGAATCACTTGAATCTTCTGGAGGCGTAAATTCATCGTGATATCCATTGCTGTAATAACCTTCATCAGATCGCACTGATCCATCGTTAGGGGTTAGTAGAGGTTCGTAGTGTGATGGGCCACTATGATTAAAACTAGGTGACCTATTACCAAGCTTTTCTTGGTGTATTTGTGACATAGGAGATGGACCACGCATGTCTCTTAAATTGTGCCCAGGGGATTTATTGTTATTAATACGTGGGTTTTCAAGTTGATGTATGACCACGTGTGATGTGCTTTCTTTGTGTTGTATTATTATTGTCTGATTATCTCTGTGTACTCTGACTGGTGAAGGTGGTTGCATGAGTAAATTCGGTGAAATTGACGTATGTTCATTTACGATAGTGCTTTCTCTCAGGAGTGTTCTGTCTGTTTTGTTTACATTCCTTGCTTCTTCTTTGACAACAAAATTTGAATTTTCGTATGGTGTTTTGTCATTGCTGTCCCGTTTTCTTCTCCGGCTCGGTACGTCTGCTTCTATTAAATCCTTTGCGTTGGTTAGCCCAAGAACATACTTCATGTGATTGAAAGCTATTTCCGGATGTACTGGTGCGGGTGGCAAGCCGTAGGCCTTTTTGATAGTTTCCTCTTTGCCTGCAAGAAAAAGAACTTTATTAGTACAATTTTATTGCAAAGAACGCTTGCAAAATGGAAAATAGTTTGCAAAATAATTCTTACAGATTGAGTAGGTTGCTCTTTCTGGATCAATGTCGTAGCCCAGCCTAGTAGCAAAATCTTTACAGTACCACACCATAAGCTCTTCGTTTGGCATTATATCCCTAAAACAAAAGTAAATAATTTATTAATGTCACATAAATATATTTTATGTTTTTACTTTACAAAACATAGGCGAATTATTTCGATTGTGTTGCTTAAAAATATACCTTATCGTGTAAAAGTAAATATGTTCCTGATGCTGGCAAGCGACGAGGTTCATCACGGAGAGAGAATAAGCGGAGGCGACATATCGCATCCAGTTTGCGACGCTCGTGTCGGATCCGTCCAGGTAATAATAATCGCTGTCTTTGAATATCTGAAAGAACAAAATAAAACTGTTATTATTAATTCTAGTATATTTTGGTACTAACTTAAATTTAATTTTATTATAGTAAACTAATCATTAATTTATTATATCAAAACAAAAGATAATAACCTATTAATTAAGTCGTTGGATATTTCTATTATTTCGATTTCAATTTTAATTGTCTTACAACTTTCACTCTTGTTTTTAGTACGAATACTCTATAATTTGCATTCAACGTATAATTTATAGTATGACAAAGTCATGCGTCTGTTTACGCATAGAACACAGGGAAAATGAGTATGTTGTGACTGCTCATGGCACGTGTTTAATATTTACAATGCGCGTGCACTTGATAACATTACGCTTGCAATGATTATGGCGAGTCAAGGACGAGATGCGGTGTCATTGTAATGTAGGTCCCGAAAGATAACGTGTAATTCATCAGATAAAAGCAGGCTTTTTGTTAATAGTGCTAAAGGTAATGCACGGTTAAGACTATGTGATACATTGGGACTGTAATTTCTGTACTTTCACACCTGAACATAGCATTAATTGCCAGCACTGCAGCATGGCACTAGCTCTCACTTGTCACAAAAAGAGACACTCGTGATCATGTTATACACTCGGTTTACACATAGTGTGTAAAGTGTCGCAGTCTTAACTTCGCATAATATTAAAACAATAATATTGTTCAAACAAAATTGAGCGAAACTAATAAAGCTTAGGAAGAAATGGCAATAGAAAAGCAAACCTCACCTTGATATTTCCAAATGTGTGATGTCTGACAGTTTCCTGTACCTGGCCCAAAGAGACGAATAGGTTAGTTGAAGTAGAAAAGTGCATATGTATGAGTACATGTGTTTAAAACAAGCGCATTGAGATTTCAATGGATTAAGGCGAAGAATAGCCAACACCGTTCATTGACGTAACGAAGCTACGAGTATCTGTTAAACTGATCGGGAACTTACCCTCCAGTAATATCTCCATGATACTTTGTCATTTGGTTTGTTTGGGGTGCGCGTTCCTTCGAATGGTCCAAATCTGGTTCCGCGAGGTATGACTCCTGTGCTCCATACTCCCTCAGTCTAGAATATGTCATAAAACACATATTGTTATATTATTTTGTTATATATTGACAAAGATATTAAGATCCAAGAAATCATTAATCTAGTTGAGAGATAATTCAAGCCAGTGGTCAATTGAAGTGATGGATATGATTAGCAAGATAACTTTGTTGGCCTTGTGTAACATCAGTGAAAAGCGAAGCGATTGCTGATCATAATTAAATTATTTCAAAATAACGACTTGTCACAAGCGTCCTCCTATAGCAACTATGATATGTTGATATTGTGCCCACTGTTCACACAATATTTCATGATGCATTCTGTAAATTGAGTGCTTTGTCGGTTCAAGATACAAGTGCTACGCAGGATAGAGCAGGCCAGAGAAATGATGATTATTAAAGACAAGAAAAAAGAAGAAAATTGCCTGATTTTTTCGCATACCGGTGTGTTAGGTGTTGACAAAACAGCTGAAGGCCTCAGCGCAAGGCTGCGCGGGAGTGTTCTCTCGGCTCTATTCGAGACGCCTCTCTCGCAAGGCACGTCAGGAACTATATACACAGTCAGCCTCTCAAACTCCTCTTCGCGCATCCGCGTCACATCGTAGGCATCAGTAGCGCTCACTGCGCCTACAGTACCCGTCCCCGGACTGGCCGTACGGGCAACCGTTGGTACTTCTTCGCTCGTTGACTGTTAAAAAAAAGAAAAGTTAAACCAATTGCCATTCGTAAATTTTGTAAATCGAACATCTCTAAATTTTGCATGTCTACATTCTGTAATCTGTATTGAATATAGAAGCATAATGAAACGAAAACAAATTAGTGATGCGATTAACTGAATTCCAGCCAGACGTCTGAACACATAACAGTATTCATTCATTTAAAATCGTGTTGTCTCATTTTTAAAGTGTATTTTCGCTAAGTGAGAGACTTTGACGACGGCGGTGTTCGATAAAGGGGCGGTGCTACTACTGACCTAGTTTAGACATAAGTGCGCTCTTTGCTCTGCGCATGGACACTTCCCATTTACCTATTTATTATTTTCGGCAACTTAAATTTAACACTTTCGTCGCTAAATCTGAGCCACAGCCACCTAAATCATAAGATCAATATGTAGATGCTATTTCTATGCTTACCAGTCTCATTTTGAAGATTATAGTTTCAGTATGCTATTCCTTGCTTGGTTGAATACCTGAAATTAAAAGGAAGTGTTATTTTCTTGTATAAAAAACATATTGAAAAATATACATTAAAAAAGACAAGGAATCAGTTTTATGTAAAGGTTAAATATATGTAAGATGGTAAAGGGATAGATCCCATCACTGCTAGTACCACTTCTATCCAGATAGCTTTTGATAAAATCGAATAAATTTAACCTATATTGTTTAATATGTGTATATTGTTTAATCAAAAGATTAGAATTAATATTTAATGGCGCAAAAATCAAACTCTTTGTCGGTGGTAGTTGATTTTCGCTTTCATACAAAAAGCGGAAGAACAAAAATAATTATATTATTATGAAATAATAAACGTAAATAACTAAAGCCGAAAAGCATTTGCAGTTAAATATTACATTTGACAGTCATTTGAAAGTCTGCCAATATTTTACATACTTGCAAGCAATGATTCGAAACAATTCGCTACCGTAAATAAATTGTTGTGATGTAGATTAATAAATTTGTAAAATAAAGCGCATGCATACATCTTGTACACTTGAATATTAGTTACAATTTAATATAATATTCAAAGGCGCGAAATATTTACTTGATTTAAATATAAGATGGTAAGCGCATGAATACATGGCATCAGGTTTACATATTCTGCTAAATTAGACCTCTTCCCTATAAAGATAGTGGTTTTACGATTGTAACAATTGGCACCCAACGTGGGGCCCGGTCGTCGGTTTGGGCCCCACGTTGGGCCTTAGAAGAGCTCCCTTTTTTAAGAAATTTAATTTTTATTTAATTATTTTACGTTTATTTCACGGCGGAAAAGATAAAAGTATTTAGTTATGTTTTGCTGAAGGCAGGCAGCGTCAGCGTCAAATCAATCCGTCGTCCAAGCCACACCGAAAAGAAAAAAGAGTGACCTTTCTTCAACACAGAGAACATTAAGCCTTGGAGCTTTGAGCATAAATACGGTCATATTCTTGGTTAAAATGTTCTTCCCTTTGCGTCGCTTCAGCAGTTGTTTTGATTTACTCTATTCATCTTTAATTTATCAGTTAAGAAATGACCAGTGCGTCTCTTAGAGGCTACAAGTCCTAAGTGATCTCTTTAAGTACGCGACATGGTTCTAGGTGCTATCTTCACTTTGCGAGATAAAACCATTTGGTTTCGAACCGGATTCCTTCGAATCCTTTCCCCTATAGCTTTGGCCGCTTTATTCGTATGAACACTACGTGTTCGGCCAGATCTTTCTCTGTCACAAACGGACGAAGTCTCATTGTACCTGTTAATAGCCCGATACAGAAACATTGACTAATACCAAGTATATGGACATTTTTTTAAAATTGGATTTGGCTCCAAGTCTACTTCGTGTAATGTAATCACAGCAATTCTCTTCTCTTTATCGCCCTACTCCATTATAATATCGCAAAATATTGTACAATGTATTGGCTCCAAAATTTGAAAAGACAATGTACAATCGTATAAAAATTACAGAGCCCAAATTGGAATGTAACATTTTTTATTTTTTTATTGTAACAATATTTATGGCTAGAACAACTATATACTGACAAAAAAATATATAGCTGGTTCATAGTATTTTAATTTATAATGTTAAGAACTGAGTGTTAAGAATTATAAATCAGTGTCGCTATATATAACATCAGTTTTAATAATGAATATATTAAGAAATCTCATGTAACTCACAAAAAAACTTAAAAATCACAATAATAGCACCACTAAGACTTGTCCTTTGGATAAATATGCTTAATGCAGCAGACATACTTAGTTTGATCTATATGATGCCAAGACAAGAAATTATGGCACGGTGAAAAGAAAAAGCATTAAATTTTGTTAAAAAGAAAAACATTCAAAGACAGGGATACTTTTCAAGAAAAACATTCAAAAACAGGGAAACTTTCAAAAACAGGGATACTTTTCCAAAAGATAGCATTCACATAAAGATTTATTTACACGAGTAGATTCTTTTTAGTGGGTTTAAAATGTCTACCTAATCATTACATTAAATTGTTAAACAATAATTTATCCGGTACATTGAAGGAAACCTACATAATATTAACCAGTAATCGATATTTAAAGGTTAAATCTTTCATGTAAAAATGTCTTTCATGTATTCATCTGGAAATACAATATGAGTAAAATAGTCAAGGTTGTATTGCACAATCTACTCGAATGATAGCGGTCATCGACTGTGGTTTCTGTCAATGGGGAATTTTGTTTTCTTCACAAACCGGCCCTAATTGACACTTTATATTGCGCAAGCGTAAGCTTTCGATTCAAGCTTTTAAAATATTACTTCAGTAATGAATAAAAATATATAAAAGCTTACAAGCAAGACACATTGGTAATAAATTATATGCAAAATACTTAGCAGGTATAAATGGATAGTGGATCGATTCTTCTATAGTTTACAGGGACAAACGAGCCTTTTAACGATAACGACGCGCATGAAAATCCGCATAATGGCACCAAAGATGTCACTTTATGTCGGTATCATGTGGGCGAGAGAAAACTCCCCGGTCGTGCCATTACTTCTAACTGAGTTCACTGGGGCACATTCAATAATGAACGGAGATGAGTGATGATAATATTAATATCGACAAACAATTTAATATAAATGATTATACAAGGTAAACAATTATTAGTTTGCAACACGGTAATCATGAATCACTGATAAGAGTAATCCGCGGTCGCTTGAACCGCGGAAGTGCTATCGTCTGCACGTTACTCAAACACTTGCAAGTGTCACAGAAACACTTGCAATTATAAGCATTTGTGACGTCACAAGCACTTACCGTCTAACTCTTGAATGATAGATACAAATCACTTATTGCTCGATGTTTCTGTTGTTACCGGTTGATAGACATAAGCCCACTAGATACGAACTGGCCGTGATGGCCAGTACCAGGGTAACTGACATAGCTCGGAGAATGAGGAAGCTGAAGTGGCAACAGGCAGGCCACACTGCTCGCAGAACCAATAACCGTTGGGGAAGAAATGTTCTCGAATTGAGGCCCCTCACCGGAAGACGGAGTGTGGGACGGCCTCCTAACGATGGACTGATGACTCGGTTAAGGTGGTAATTACAAGACCGGGAGCCGCTGGATGCATGTGGCTCGTGACCGTGACCTGTGGCGCTCTGTGGGGGAGGCCTATGTCCAGGACTGGATATAGGATGGTGATGATTTAGAATAAACACATTTTTTACTTCATTGCATGTCTCAGTAAAAAAAAAACAAAAATATAAGAAGAAAGGACTCTACTGATTTCAGAAAAATTTTACCCGATCTTATCTACTGACTGTACAATTAGTATTTTTCAATTGTTAAATATATTAAAACAAAAAAAAAATCGTCAGCATAAATTACAGTCAAAACCACGAGTAAAAGTAAGTATTCGTATAGCTTCCGTGTTGTCAATAAATAATGTTTAGAAGAAAGCAATTACCTACTTTCGTCAAAATCCGTTTAGTAGATTTGGGATGATTGAGTAGCAATCATGCATATATCCATGCAACCACACATCCGTCCACTTCCGCATTCATATTATTAGTAAGACAAGAAGTAACGTCACATATTGAAAGTGATATCAATTTATATAAAATGTCAGAAGCTTATAGTTGTCACTTCATAACTATGACTGCGACATCGAAGGAACACCTGAACTCTGACTAGCGCACTTGTTAGCCGGGACTTGTCCTTACAGCTTCACTATCTGTGCCAACATGTTAGGCCAAATATTAGTAGTAGAGATAACCTTAGATATATCATTAATATTATTTTATTAATCCGATCTGTATTTTAAATGAGTTTAAAAACTTGATAGTCATTGTAACTGTCTAACTAAAATGATGATGAAAAAGTATTGAAGAAAGAAGAAGAGATAAAATTATGCTTTAACAGTTTTATTTAAAAGAAATCTTAACATATTCTTATAGTTATAATAATAAATTAAAAAGAATTCTATACAAATATATGATTTAATTCTATAATTTTATGTTATGATAAATGTAGTTATGCACTTTATTTTATAAATTTTCATAAAACTCTATAAATCCTGGAATAATTTCCTTAGAGTGAGTGATCTTTTTAATTCACCAAAGGTGTTTGACTGCCAAAAGTGTTTAACTTTTAACTAAGAATTTATACATTACCAATGCATTTGTTCAGTATAATTATACTTTCAATAAATCATCCTAATGAAACTGAGCTACAACTTAGTTGTGGGGTTTTGTGAGATATTATGATCGGTATTTGTGCCATGTAATATACTAGCTATTGTATATTATATATACATAACATACGGGTTATAACTATTGTAGTTGTAGGAACCATCAGATCATAATTCTGTGATCATAATTTTTAGATAACAAACACCACAACTTAGTGTTGATGGTAATAAAACTTTCCTTTGTTATGATCAAAATAGCACTTCTTATCATCAGGGAACAACACCTGGTGAATTTTCATTTATTTATCTGTTTAAAGCTTGGTAATGAAAGAACTCAGTGCGTCCTTTAATATCCTAAAAAGATGAAGTTTATCTTGAAATCAAACTGACAATTGTTTTAGTCTATCATCTATCATCAAAATTATTACCATAGGCCGATGTCAAAAGAGGAAATATTTATTATAAAACAACAAAGAATTGGAGTCAAACTGACATTAAGTATGATTTAAAATCCGTAGTAAACAAACAAGCACATGTCATTGTATTGCATAAGATGTTACACGGTATGTTATAATAGTGGCAAAAAAATAAAAAGTATAAACACGTTATAAAAAAGGTCACGGCGCATCGCTCGTGCAAATAGGAAGCAACCTTGGCGCCTGCGCCGATCTTGAACTTGCCCTCTGCGCGAGCGCATTGCGATTTACAGATTCCGAGAAGGCGTTAAATTATTTTAATTATGAACTTTTTAATATATATATATATATATATATATTGTGATTTTTCATTAATCCTGAAATCTGAAATTTCAGGACAAATTCTCATTATTCTATTAATTGCGATGTAAAATGTTGTATATTTATAAAATTCCATCTCAATTATCACCATGGCCGGGTATATACACCTTAAATAATACTCTTGCAATAGTGCAACGGGGAACTAACCTTGTAGTCTAATAATAATTTTATACGTAGATGTTTCCTCTACAAATAGATATTGGATATATTATTTGTATTTATTATGACTTCAAAGCTATTTCAAATTTATAGTCTCAATTTACTTTAAGAAAACGATATATTTAGTAATTAATTATGCACATAAATCGTAATCTTCCTGATTGTAGGGAAGCGTCGGAAAATTTTTGTTTACAACATTGTTTCATAAAAAAACACTCGCAAAAAGCAGTTGATTTTATAGACACTGAACAGTGCTATTCAATTATTTTTCTACTGGTAGGTAGATTACTACCTAATACTAAAAAAAAAGAACAAAGATAATCGTTTTCACTATATTGTTACGGAAGAAAAAAATATGACATATTTGTACGAGAGGCCATGAACATTCTCAACACATCGTCAATTTTTTTTGTCAATTTTTATCAAATCCGATTTATTATTATTTAAATAAAAATTAGCAGTAATCTACTATAATATTTATATAGGAAGTCATTCTGTGTAATCTTTCAATTTTGGAGCTTTTCATATTTGGATGACTAAACACTGTGTTTTAATGTAGATTTTACATTTGACAATAATTACATTTACAATGAAAAATAAGCTGTTACTACTATACTTACAGGAAGCCATTCTGTATGTTCTTCGGAGTTTTTGGTAAAATTAAACTGTAGATCTGAAAAACTTTTAATTAAGGCTTTGCTCTACGTATAAATGATATCTAAAGATTTGAGATACTCCAGGAGTATACGGAGCGCCAGCAGGGGAACTAGAGGCCGGAGCCAGCGCGCCGCTCTCATGTCGGCACCTCCCTAGCTGTCGGAAGCTGCGCCGAGCCGGGAGGGCTCCCGCGGGCTGTGTCGGCTCTCACAGCATTATGCAACGACCTGCCCCACGTCAGCCGCGGAGCGCGTCGCACTAACGCGTTATGCCGACCGACCTAGATGCACTTTTACATTGCCGAGAATGCAATCGACACACATATTCGCGTCTCGTTCCGATAAACGCATCGACGACGAAAGCGGCTCGTGACGGAGAATGCGGACGAATTTGACAGTGCAGTGAGTGCGTCACGTTCGCGCCTAGTGTTCGCCAATTAGACGAGAGCGAGATGGCAGGCGCGGCGCGACCGGGCGCTGCATTCAAGTTCATTACTTCCGTAGTGTAGCGGCCGCGCTCCCTGACCGTGCTCCCGATCTGAGCACTGTATTGACAGCCGCCACGAGTATCGCCGAAGGTACAACTTTCTATTATATCGAAGACCACGTC
The DNA here is from genome assembly GCA_017140195.1 of Eumaeus atala. NCBI lineage: Eukaryota > Metazoa > Arthropoda > Insecta > Lepidoptera > Lycaenidae > Eumaeus > Eumaeus atala. Next base: position 1,148,704 of record JAFELO010000262.1, on the reverse strand, counting down.
AAAACACACCCAAAATTTAGATACCATTCTATGTGTATTGGAAACTATGGAAAACTCGAAATCATATCAGTATGAAACAAGTTTAAAAATTTTGAACTACGAAACATTTAAGAGATGTTGTTAGTAAACATAAACATTACTGGTTTATCAATAATATATGAACAAATCAATACATTACTTATCAAGTTCGCAACAATGGAAACAAAGATAATTAAACAAGTTAGGAGCGACGTGCGAATGGGCATCGTGAGAACGGTAGCGAAAGCCTTGGTAGGGCGGGCGGGCGCTTGCATTTGCCTCCCCGGAACAAGCTTTCACTCTCGCGGGTCGATGACACAGCCTTCATGCACCCTTACTGCAAAATCTCGAATTTAATCCATACTTGCTCGCGTAACTCTTTGTCTACTTTATAGTTTTAACATGGGACGAACTCGTTTATCACTTATAGCTTCCGAATTAGGAATTTTAAACAGGAACTTAGTAGGGGTGTTACTGTTTGCCTCCTTTAACGTTACCCTATAGCTACACTATCCAATATCGATTTCATAGCGAACTGAGTAAAATCTAGCAGCTGCCTGAAAATTAATTTTTATTTTCTAGAACTACAAATATCTCCGTTGCACGTAAACAATGAAATATAATCACATGATCTGTACCTCAAAAGTACCTTTTATCTTATTTATGCGGTTAACACCTTCAAAACTCATTATATGTTTTCGTTTGTTGTGAAAGATAATAATTCATCCTCTTCGTCCTAAGCTTTATCCCGTTTCTATATCAGAGGACATCGGGGTTAACAAAATGTATTAATAGATGTCAAAAACCTTATAACACCATATATAATACCATATATAAATAAGACTCGACTTTGCATTCGGTTTACAAAATGTAAGCAACTTTTTTATACATAGCCTGTATCCAGATTGAAAAAAATCCGCATCCAATGGAGGTACCCATGTCAATCGAATCAGCGCACTCATCGTTTACTCGGAAAAATGAAAGCTATTGCTTTTAAAAGCAATGCCTTTCAGTTTTCAGTATAAGATTTAGATATCTATATTTTATCATCATTATCATCATCAGCTTTTGTGGGTCTACTCCTGGACATAGACCTCTTTCAATGAACGCCATGACGACCGAACTCCTGCTAGTCGCAATCACAGAATAACCGGCTACTGCACAGAATTTTATAAAACTATAAAATAATATTAAAAGTTAAAGACATTTTTTTGAAAACAATCCACTTAAGTGTGTTTGATGTTTGTTTGAGTAACACATTTAACTGCCCTATCCGTCTCCCTCCCTACCCTTTGAGCGTGACCTACCCCAACGTCTGGCATCTTGCAGACGTGTCTGATGTCCTAATGTAATTATCTTTTTATGTGTAGCCTCCGCAAGTGCTGGCAGAGTGCCGCATTATTTTTTCTTTTATATTATAAATTGCTTTTTTTTTAAATTTTAATTGTCTAATTATTGTATATATACATTAAAAATATTGAAAACCTATAAATATGTTATGCTTATATGATATTTATCAATCCAAAATAATAGCAAATCTGTGTAAGTGTATGTTTTGATTTATATATTTCTGCTTTTTCAAAGCGTTTCTTTAATCATACTAATGTAGTATAAATAATATTTGTTATTTGTTGAATATTTAATTGTGCTTCAAATCACTATGGTTTAACATAACAATTCATGGTGTATCGGCAAAATGAAAAGTCATTTAATAAGCGGTCAATTAGAGCGTGAAAAGCGAAGCATATCAAAGAAAATGCAGTTTTCCAACGTCGGCTGATGCTTAAGCGGTATCAAAACACTGAATCTTCCGGGGTGAATGTCCGCAAACGCCTCGTTCCACTGCACTAGCCCCCGCCGCCCGGCGTCGCGTGGCGTCTCGCTCAGCCCGCCGCTCGACGCGCGAATAAATCGCACGACGCGCTAGTGTGTGCACCCAATTGCGTTTATTGTATGATATCGGCCGTGGGGTCGATGAACTACAGTTTTCGGCAGTTTTTTTTCATTTCCTCACTTATTATGAAACTTAAATTGGAGGCACATCATATTTATAATAGACAAAATTCTCTTAGTTCTACGACGTTAATATTAAATAATGTTTTGTGTGTAGATTAATAATTTTTATAATAACCAAATAAACTGAATTAACTAAGATGATAGATTCCTTTGATAAGATAAAGAAGAAAAGCCTAAGACGACTTTGATTTGATATTTACAAGCATTTGCTATTGGAAACTGTACTTTTACAGTTAGCATAAAATCTGTGAATTTGATCATCATTTTAAGAATTCTTAATATATTAACCTTTTAAATTTGTCTAATTAGTTGATATATTATATACACAAAAATTGTGTGTGATAGTAATTAAAAAAAAAACGAAACGGTATTTTATTACAACCAGAAGTTTGCCAATACTACTTCTGCGTATTTATTGATTTTATATTTACTAATACTAATTCGTTGTGTGTTGTGCGACTCGAGTTCACTAATTTAGAACTAACTTTTAACTATTCCTAACTTAATGTAAATATGTTATATTGGCGATAAATATAAAAGTACCGTAATTATTTGTAATACAACTCATTATCATTGTATCAATACAAGCGCTATAAAGTAGAACATGTACTACACTGTTTTTAGGACGGAGTATGGTTTATTGATCTCGCAATCACTGTAGTACAGGGTCTGTCTATATCTGTGGAAGTGCCCACAGCCCACAGTGCAAACTCGATTCCCCCTTCTTGGGGTAGGCTTCAATACTCATTCATGTATTTTTCCTGCTCTAGCCGGGCGCTGGCCCATATCCCGCTCCCTGTCTTCGCTTCCGTGTTGACGCCGGCATACGCGCATGCAGACCTAGCCCAATGCAGTGAATTTTGCGTAGGGTCGTTGTCCTCTCTTGCCTATATCTGCACTGTGCTTTAATTTCCATATGGTTGATAAATGATAGCAATTTTAAGATGTCCAACAAAAGGAGTTGTATAATTCTTTATGACTGTTGTTTCTATTATGGACCATTTGCGCAATTCGTTAGTCGGCTTTACGTATTAATTTCAAAATAATAATATCCTCAAAAAATGGTCCGTTGTGGTCAACAAAAATTAACAATAGTTTTTTTTACCATAAAACCCAAACAAGGGTGTTCTTAAAGAATGCTAAAAATACATGTTTCTTTCAAATCGTGTTTGCAACAATTCACGCTGTTTTGTTTTCTTTTTACTGTTGTTTAACAGTTTCGTTTCTTTTTTAATTTAAAAAACTACAAAGGTTTATGTTTCTTCCGACGACGGTTAGTAAACATTTTATTTCAAATTGAATACTTTAAAAGATGGTTATGTCTTTTTATTACAAAACCGCACAAAAAGTCAACATTTTTAAGCAATATGTTAACTTGATACTGCAGTGAAGTTACACCTACGGTGGCGTGTTTTGTGCGGTTGGTGAGTAGCCGGTGGCCCACACCACTACGATGGCGGTGGGGGAGGGGAGGTGAAAAGGAGGGCAACGCATCGGCATAGTTATGCTGATGTTCATGGGCGTCGGTAGCAGTTGAAAGGCTCTGATTGGTCATTTGTCCCCCAATACTATAATCCACGTTGATTTAGAATTTATGACAATATTACGATATTACAGCATGGCAATGCAGCATAGGAGGACGTAGTGCCATGCATAGTGCATGACACTACGTCCCCCTACGCAACGGAATTTGGCCGGCACGACCAGGTAGGTACCTCTCGCTCACATAATCCTGCCTAAAGGGATATCTTCACGTTTCGTGCGGTTTGTGAGTAGTCGGTGGCCCATTGTTTGTGAAGAAGGGCAACGCATGGGCATGGTAATTATGTGGATGTTCATGGGAGTCGGTAGTCGTAAAAAGGCTGCGATGGATCGTTTGCCCCCTACTCTATAAAAAAAATTATTCAATTAATAATTGATAGTAATAGGTACGATTATAGAGAATTATAGGGAATCAGAGCTGTTAAAAATACGGTCCCAATATTATATGAATATTCTTGTGTACTCTGTGGACCTAGTGACATTTGAATCATGAAGAGCGATTATGCCGTTAAACCTAACTGGGAACAAAGAGCTATATGCCATAGAAAACTCTGCACTAATTAATTTTTGGCGACAGGCCGATTAAACCAAACACACCACACAAAATTATCTATCTTTCTCTTATTTTTATTTCTCACAATTATTCAATTCTCACACTACCTTACATTCAATTATCTGTAAATCATTTTTATGACAATTAGAAAAAAACAATTACAATAAGATAAAAAATGAACACATCCCTTAAACAGATTCTTATTCTATTTACCTACTTTTTTAATAATATAAAGACAAATTCATGATTAGGTGTATTCACAATATCGGTAAGCATAAGTTTGATTGCATGCATGAGCATCTGCTCAGGTGATAAAATCAGTGCATGGAAGTGTGGAGTAGTGGTCTAGAATGTGTATAGGGTCAAAAGCCGCGCAGTATGTCAGCGTTTAGTATTCCGTGAGCCCCAGACCCGAGCGGCTAACGGGACCTCTCGCCCGGCACCACTCTTTACTTTCATCGATCCAACTAACCACGGTTTACTTTCCTTTGTTACTTAAACATTTTTTAATGTATTAATTTTATTTAAAATGATTTTTGTATGACTTTTTACGCTTTTGCAACGAGGTTTATATTTACTCCTGGATTTAAAGTAACGTAAATGTTTAGCATAAGGATTTTTGACTAATATATACTACTTCAAAAATATATTATAATATAATTCTAAGATCTAAGCGCTCGCAGGAAGTAAAATATTCCATAATCAGATAGCGGCACTATTAGATAAATATGTACTCTAAGCCTTAAATATACCATATTTATACCTTTTTTTTAAAACGCGAACACAGAATTTGGGAAAACATAATAGAAGGCGGCACACACACGAGTGCCAGCAGGTAGAGAATAAAAACATCTCAACGAGCCGTGAATAAGGATTTACCGCTATGCTCATTTCGAACCTTTTGAAATAAGATTGATCATCAAAAGTGTCCATGTGAGACGAATCGTATTAACTTTATGCTTATCGTCGTCAGATTCTTGATTGAACTTTGAAGTGGCTTATACCTGTGACTTTGTCTGCATTGTTTATTGGAAAATATGAATATAAGGATCAAGTACTATAAGCTAAACAAATTTCAATTAAAGAAATACCGAAGGGTACTTTTTTCATAAGAAGCACACATTGGTTAACTTTTATACATTTACATAACGACAATGTCATAATGAGAAGTCAAATCGTTTAGACAAATGTAGCAGAGACTGTCTTTATGTTTGTAGATAATACAACTTGATCATATAATTTAAGAATGTATGAATATTCAATTCATTTCACAAACCATTCTATATCAGTTCAAAGTTGACTTGCGCTATGCTTGCACACAACCGTTAGATGGTTGAGTCATCGGTTTTATTTCACACGTTTCGCCTACAAATGTGAACTCTAGCGAAAGAACTAGAAATGCTTTTTTATATTTTTAAAAATAAATATTTTATAATGAAAAACAGGGACACCAATTTGTTTATATTAAACTTGGAAAGATGCTAATGCACTGTAGCTTAACGTTGTGATTAATCTAACCAGGATTGCTAAAGCGATCCTGTTGCTAACAGATCTGCGGTGGCCTCATCTACCTTAAGTGACTGAGGGCTTCGGTCAGCTTTTAGCGGGGTAGGATTCCACTAGGGAGTCCTGAAGTTCCCCACACTGATCGGCAACCCACCCAGGGTATGCCGATGCAGCGTAAATGCTTTCCTAAGTAAATTATTGTTTATTTTTACTTATATTTTTATAAGGACTTCATGTTTTTAAATAGGACTAGCGAAACTCAAGTTAAATGCACTCGACAATTTAACGCCCGTTTTAGGAGTCATTCAGGTTTCAACCCAGAATCTTCCAGTTTTAAAACTTGAGATTTTAATCGACTGTCGCTACATTGCGTCTAAAATACATGAGAAGTATCATTGATTGTGTAAATTATATTCGGATCACTTCGGGGACTCGGGTACCGTTAGGTCGGGCCGATAAAAAAAATAAAATGTGAGGGTAGACACCATAATGCATACAAGATACATTGCCATTTTCTTTTGTGGGTAAACCAGATTTGTCTATAAAATCTATTGCTCATGTTTCAACCAAATAAAAAAATGTGAAAATGTGTATTTTTTTGTTTTATCAGTCCTGACAAATCGGCTGGCCGTTGAACCGATTTGACATCTCTATAATTAATTTAAACTAGAATGGTCGTGTTATCCCTAATAATAGAGTCACTCCGGAATAAAATAATAATAATATAAACATGTGTCCCATTGGAGGGGAAGAGCAAAGAGGGACCCCGCTTGTTCATAGCTACTATGCTGATGTTTATGGGCCGACGAACACTTAGCGATGTAATTATCAAAGGCTTCCACTGCCTGTTTGTCCCCCTATATTATATATGGAAAAACTCACTTTGGAACGCCAGTATGTCGTACCGTATGCGAATTCTACCCAAAAAATGTCACGGGACAGAGCAAGTATATAATAAAGCACGTACGTTCGTTCATTTATTCATTAAATGTCAACAAGTCAATGTACGAGGTTGACACGGTCCGGAGGATTGGCGTGTAGCTCCCCGCTTAAATACTTCCCTATTGTATAACATTGTGACTACGGTATTATAATATCCTTATAAAATGCTCCCATCAGTAAACATACATTCAAATGTATGTAACTTTGTATCGAAAGAATACGTCTGTTACAAAGATATACGGCAAAGAGCCTGGGTATCTGCGGAAAGACATATGTTGTTGTAAATCTGTATTGCCTTATAACGTTTATGAAAGTAGAAGCAAAAAGGATCACAGACGGAAAAGTTGATGGAGGAAAATTGGTGGATTGTTCGACTCATTGCGATAGAACGATCTCCTTTAGATGAGTAGCAGATCGGATTTACGTACACTAATTGTTAACTCCATTGGTAAATAAGGTGAATGGTACGTCTCTCTAAACCAGAAGACATAAAAGCCTTTGCTTGTCCGTTGATCTATAGAGGCGGGAGCAATAGCGTCGCCGACCATTAGTAAGTCCCTCCGAAAAAAAAATGGTTGAATGGGATAATAATGATGATGGGTACTATGTAATGCGTGTGTTTAATTAATACAAGTACTATTTATATTTCTCCTGTGATCGGTATCGTTATTAAGACCCCTTATTATTGTAACCTTTTAAAACGGCTTGTATCCAGTTTTTCTTTAACTGATATATCTGGTGAGCCTGGGACATTCCAGGAAGATCGAAAGTGATGGAATTATTAAATCGTGGTATTATTAGCCACTACAAAAAACGCCACCGCTTTTGTATTTATTTTTTATTTTTTTTATATCAAACCAAATTATTACCAAAATGTACTTATAACATTAATAAGTAATATTTTGGTATCGTAAACAAATGGCCTGATTGCTTTTAATCTATCATCATTAGACAATGCGTGTCGAGCTCCTTAGCACTGCAACTTAAGAAACGAAATCAGTATGAAATTTTGGACGAGGTAGTGCCATGCTGCATAGGGGGTGGTAGTGCCATGAATTGTGCATGAAACTGCATCCTCCTATGCAACGGAATCGGGCCGGCACGACCGGGGAGGTACCTCTCGCTCACATAATACCACCGTAAAGTACCTCTCGCTCACTTGTGACAGCGTCGCTGTCGCATTTCGTGCGAAGTGTGAGTAGCCGGCGGCCCATAGGGGCCCGGGGAAGGGTTCCTATCTTCTGGGAAATGCATCTGCGTAACAACCATGCGAATGTCCATGGGCGTCGGTAGTAATACAAAGGCTCCGATTGCTCGTCTGCCCCGATATGCTATAAAAAAAAGTCTCTACAAATCAAGAGATGAATATTACGACTTATCCCTATCGTACAGGTAGAATGTTTGACGGATAGAAAGTAAATGCTTGGGACATGACCGCGTGGCGTTATTGGAGGGGGAGGGGGCATGCAAGCTTAGTCCGTGGAACCTGTTCGAGCAACGGTACCTTACGCCCTTGGCGCGCACGGAACTATTATGTAAGAAACATTTACACGCACCGATATTTTTTTTAATCCCATTCATTGGTTATGTAAATTTTCTTTGATACAAAGTAATAATGTTTATGGCCTATGCAAGTAATGTAAGCCTCGGTTTTGTGGGTATTGATGATGATAACATGGTTACTTTACTGAGTTTTTGCGGGTTGAATGCTTGCTGACATTTATTTCTTGAAGACTAGAATTATTACAGCGACTTTGATTTTTAATCCCTATATATCATAGAAGGCGTAGGGCTCTGTATTCATACAAGTTTTTGAACAATATACACTTTTCATCAATGAGAGGACAATATTTTATGCTACTACTACAATAACACAAGTTCATTTGAAGACAGGGAGAAGGATCTTATAATATCATTTTTAAATCCCAAAAAACAAACTTATATGCATGTCGTGTACATAACTCCAAGCTACCTGTGATCTATACCATAATATGTATTTTATAATAACTATATATATTACTACCAAGTGAATTAATACGAACATCAATCTTTGTTGTAATATGCGACTTTCTTTGTCAATTGACCTTCATAAACTAAAATGTTGAGTATGTCACCATTTAGTTTCCGGTAGCCTTTAAAGGGTAAGGTATAACATGTACAGTGGTAGAGCTCATAAACATGTATGAAATAATCCAACCGTACCTCTATTGTGTACAAAGCTCTACCTGTTATTTTTTATATTAATAAACCATACTATAAATTTTATACACTGGCAGGTGCTCCTATTTTTTATAATCATTTACGTTTTCCCTAGTATATTTAGAGTTTTATACTTTCTTTAATTAATTTATTAGATAATGTAATGTATTCTATGATTCTACTAAATAATATATAATATATGTGTACTCCTCATTTCTGTCAGTAAAAAAAAAAGAGCGAAAAATTGAACTGTCTACTTCAGACCCGATCTATTTAATGGTTCAAACCTATTAAGATATAGAGTTTTATAACGGTCAGTTGATTTATTTTATTGCGAAAAAGTTATACATAGCTGTATTTGCGCCGTCTCTCATCTCCTATAAAATAAATTAAAGAATATGTTTAATTAATTGCATCGACCATACCAGTTTACAAGAGCTGCGGTCTGAGTTAAATGTTACTTTGTCTTCTACTGCCACCCTTTGACTAAACATAGCAAATTCCTAATCACTTATTAGTTTATTGCCCTATAGCAGAAGGGTCTGTGTATTATCGTATGCTGCTCGGGGAAGATAAATCTGGTATTCTTCGTACTCTGCTTTTTCGGATATAACATAAGATACAAACAGACTTGTTATATAATAATATTTCTTCTCTACTGAGCAGGACAAATACTATTGATATCTAAAAAGAACGTAATATCTTTGCAGACGAAATAGCTACAAAATGACTGAATTTGCAAAAAGGAAATGCTGTTGAAATTTTTGAAAAATTAAAACAATGCAATTGTAAGAAAGATGGCAATTTTTTTAGTTAAAACTTTAAAGGTAAATAATGTGGAGTAAATTATTCTTATTTACTTAAAATATTTTTGAATTTAAATTACTATAACGACATGCATCATAAACATTTGCCTGTATAAATAGAAGCAGGTAAATGTAAAATGAAAAGTCAACTTTAATGTAAAAGATGTAAAAACAAAATTGCGCTAGCGAAAGGAACTTGAAGCCGGACCGGCAAGTGAGCTCGCGGTTCAATGACCGAGTTTTCACGGGTTTGTCAGTCGGTTGTTATATCATCGGCCGAAGTCAGTGTCATTGCCGAATCTGCTCCCAGCCTCGTACCAATTTGCATCTTTTCGCTTTCTACATTGAGTCCAAAGTTGCGTGTACGAACGAATTTTTTTGGGTAAATTTACCATATTTGCGCGCCATTTGTGTATAGTTATGTAGGCGTGTTATTTTGTACACTTTACATTATGTTTTGAGATCTTTCTTAAATTGTGATAACAAAAATCTGGTTTGTAAAATTTTCCTTTAGTAAATATTTTTAATAGTTTAAAATGTTTTAAGGTATCCTTACCTTAAAATATTTCTGTAATATGTGTGTGTATATTCCTGTGATATGTATGCATTATTAAGTAAAATTTAATAATAAATGATTTCCAGACATATATACATTTATGAATGTGGAGGAGGTGAGGTAGATGTGTAAAGATCTGAGGGACCTGGCGTGAAAAATTATATGTGTGTATTCTGAAACATTGACTAACAAATGAATCTATCTCTTTGTATGAAAAATTTACAAAATACAGAGGTATGTTAGTTCCGCGTTTTTAACTTTCGTGTATTGTTTCCATAATAATTGCAAAAAAAAGATGTAAGAAAGACAATACTTTTTTACACTGGTACAAAGTAATAGATATGAATATACTTATGTATAGTCATATCTATTACCATGTATTTTTTATTATCTACTTTCCATATTATTCTATATTTTTAATCCAATTAATTACATTGCAGCTGGACAGAGACATTACATCTTGGTGTATTACGTAAGCTACTCAATGTGGATAACATCTCGAGCACCAAAACTTCGCCTTGAAATTGAACTCCAAAAGTTCAAGGTTTAGTTTTTGCACAGCGCCACTGCCCAATAACAATAGTGGAATCTGTGCATGTGCGTGAGTTGCTAGGAGTTCATTATTACGTACTTATGTATTAAACTCATATACATAATAACCAACCAAATTTTTACATAATATTTAATATATACGACAATTATCTATTTACACTATAACTATGTTAGTAAATATAACAGCCGTTTATTTTTTTATATAGTAAATAAATAAAACATACTCTTTATTACATTGAAAAAATATAATGAATCTTGAAATAATCAAATATAATGAATTTACTACTGTCGTGTATTTAAAAATGTAATTAAGTAAATATCTTAAAACATTTCCATATATTAATAAATGTATTATCAATATATAACATATAAGGAAGAGTCTCAGCACGCGTTGATGTCTTTTCATCTCAAGAAAAAGATTCTAATAATAATACACAATTTTGCATGCTTAATTATAACTTAAAAATAATCACTTACCAAAACTAACATAATTATCCAGCAATATAAAGCAATAGATCCAGGTCCAAAAATCCTTGTCATTTAAGTGTTTTCACATAACTTAAAAACTACTACACTACACTTAACCGTCACTTAAAATTAATTAAAATAATTAGTCTTATTTTGAGATCCACGTTACATTCAGTCTAAATACAAAACACTAGAGATTCATCGTAGAGCGGAGGCGGCACAGGGTACCGATAGCTCCGGATAGCTGATAAAATGTAACTCGGTTCATGGTAGAGACGTCCTTACCGCGCGGCTGCCTAAAGCCCGTACCGTCGCATGCGCTTCTTCCGCACTCACTCTGTGCCCGGGTGAATGAACTACTGCGTGCGAGCGAGATGTCGAATATCCCATCGACCAATGCCACGGTCGGATCGTTCTCTACTTCTATCTCGACAAGGTAATCTAGTACAAGTGTCAAACAATATTTTATTTCCCCAGTACTTCTAAATTCTAATCATTTGAAAGAAATGGAATCCCATCGGATAATAGAGAAGGCTTAAAAAAGTACATTTAAAGAAAAATATCTTATTTATGTCTATTATAGGACTTAATTTATTACGTCTCATATGTAATTTAATTTTATTGATGCTTGAATTATTATTATTGATAATTGATGATATTAAATAAACATATTTTTTTATTTTCGCATATATTAAATTCATTTTTTTTATATTATTTGTTATATAATAAATAAATAATAAGAATATACATGCTACAATTTTACTCCATGGAGCGACTCTACATTTTATGAAAATGTGTTCTTAAATAAAGAAATTAGAAACAATGTCATTAATTTCTTATGGTATTCTACATTATTCATAATTTTGATACGGAAACCTGCCATAATTATAAACAGATTTAGGAACCTTTTATACGTCTGTAGCTCAACCATGAGTAAATTTTATATGGTGTTGGATAACATAGAGCAGGTGCTAGCATTGGTCTATAGGGAAGTGACCGAGACACATGAAGCGAGAAATCAGATGTATTATTTAGAAGAAGTCTTTTTATCTACTTTGTAATGTTAGAACCTCTAAGAGCTACTGTAAGCTGTTAGACTTTTAAAAAATTGCATTTATCACTCACCATGAACCATGCCCATGAGTAATTCGGTCTTGCATGAAACTTAATATTTAGAAAATACGTGAACATATGAAAATGGTTCAAGATTGTGTCATTGATGCAAAATCGGGCATGCTGACCTGACAGATACCGCAAGTGGCTCGCATGAAGTGAGCTTGAGCGGCCGCGTTATTAGCCATATGTAAAAGTTTGGATGTTGATGGCTGTCAGGGCAATGTTAAGTGTGTACTAGGAGTATCCCAGACCAGCCTGGAAAGTAAAGTAATCAAAAAAACTTCGGCTCCTTTAACATCCCACTTTCAAGAATCTCCGACAAATGTGGATGAAAGGCGATAGCTAAAACATCTTCATGGCTGTTCAATTGATGGGACTCAATAACCATACATATACACAAGAGTATAATTAAGTAATTATTAATATTAAAATCCGTGCTATAGAGCACACATTATATATTAGTATTAAAATCAACCAGGCTGTTTGCTTAATTTTGTTCAACTTTAATTCGTCTTTGAGGAATCCAGTTATTTTAAAATTTACACAGCTACCATACCACATCCTTTCAAATTTTACTGATCGTCAAGACAAATTGAAAGCGGCCATGCGTTTTAATGCAGAAACACCAAAGTGTTCCTCAGCTGCCCTAAAGTATTTTTGGGCATCGCAAGTCATCATGAATATAAATATAATTTAAGATGTTCATCTCGGAATTCAACTTTGGTGAGTTAAAAAGATTCTTCTTAGACTTAATTGAATCTTGATTAGCTTTTTGCGTCTTTTCTTATGAGCGGGAGATTATACATCTGAATAAATTAATTTTCCACGCAAATCAATGTTTAAAGTCAGGGTACATGAATTTATGAAATAATTTTAAACTATTAAATATATTCGACATTATTATTCGCCATACTATAGATATACAGCATATATACATTTTCTAAAAGATTTTAATAGAGAAAATGGCAGAATGTTTTCATCTGCTTAGGACACAATGATATGTAATCAAATCAAAAACCTCTCAATTGATCTTGCAATTGTATGGTATAAACACTCAATAAGTAAGTATTGCGTTATTGCGAACAAAATAATATTTGATATTCGAGTTCCTTGTATAACTTGTAACTGAAGGCCCAAATTAAATATCTCGTCTCTTTCTGAGTCAATTACTACTGTAAAGTATCTAAATAAAATACGATAAAATTCGTCCAGCGGTTTTACGATAAATAGTAACGTTCACGTAAATTGCACGCATCAATAATATAAATAAACCACTGTATTATGTAAGCATAATATATACGCACCCGTTAAAAGGAAAATAAATAAGAAACAGTAGCTACAGTACAATCATGTTAAGAATCAGATGAAATTGTGAACATGACAAAGCGAGTATTCAGAATTACGTAGATGTTTGATAAGCTCAATAAGATTTTTGGATAACAGAACAAAGGTTTACAGTTAAACGTTAACGTAAATGTGGTACATGCGAAGAACGAACAAAAAATCTATACTGACGCTGGAATACGTTCAACTCGATTTGCTTTACCTGATGCACCCATACATTTTTTGCTGTAAAGGGTGGCTATTTGGAGGCTGCGTAAAAAATGTAACGGTTCCTCATCCACCCGAAATGCATTGCGGTAAATAAAAAAACAATGACATTAAAATGTAACGTTTCCTGTGATAACATATTGTTTTATAAAAATCTTTTTCGGCGAACAAGCGGCGTAGGACTAATAAAAATTATTTACAATAGTTTTTACTTCATTTGCTTAATGTTTAAGTTTAAATTTAGAACCGCGACTTAGGTACCTGATGTGTAAAGCTTTTATACTAAATTTGAAAAGAAAGTCATTGACGGACGCGTGACCGATTTAACAGTAGCTGGGGATGGTAAAGAGGGTAGGTATAATTTACGGCTTTCTAAATGGTTTTATAACAATAGATTACAAATTCACTGTTCAATGTCCTTGTACTTTCGAAGAAAGTGATGGGTAACTATGCGACAAGTTTGGAATATTGGGTAGCTACCGTATTTTAGAGTTTAGGAGTAGTAAAGTAAGAACGTTTCTGTATCAAATTTTGGTACAATTATATTAGTTTAATTTAATGGCAACACTTTTTTGTAATATCACGTTTTCGGTTAGGACTATGTATAATTTCTTAGTATATATCGATATAAATTTATTATGTTATTTATTCTATATTAATCGTAAAGTAAGATTTGGAAACATTATATTAATATAATTTGACCGTAATATTACATTAATATATGAAGACAAACAATAAGTAAGTAATCCTCCCAAGAACCAAAGTAACCTACAACGTGCCGTCCTTATAGTTGTTGAGGGGGCACGCTCAAGGGAAAAATATAAATAGAGTCAACTTGCTTCTAAAATAGAGGCAGCGTTTGGAATGAGGAAATTTTAGCCAATCATAAGCCCAACTAGGCAGGATGAGGATGGTGAAAGGGACGCGGAAGGTAAATGTACATTTATAAATGTGAAGCTAAATGAAATTAAATGTGTATAAAAAGTAGATATGTATAGTCATTATTCTATTTGATAAAGTAACACAAATTTCTCTTGATAGTTACATTGTATAAATGACTTCTTGGCCAACATAGCACCAGCCCATAGCGTCGAAGAATATTTCATATATCTCGGCTCACTCCTACTATAAAAACTCTGTACATAAATAGTAATCATGATTGGTTTCTTAAATTATTTTGTTTATTTTCTAAACACAGATAGAGTGTGTGACGATTTTCTCAAATATTTATCTAGCTCTTTCTGGAAATTGTTCGTGGTATCGCTGAATTCAAGTTGGCGGTCCCGTTTCAAATTTGGTCGAGACCAAGAAGATAAATGACAAAAGTTGTGTCAAATGGAAGAAACATCCTAAGATGAGCAAAAAAAACTTCAATTCATTCAAGTCATGCGAACAAGTAAAGGATATTCATGTGGTATTCACAATAACATATAGTTATTAAAAGAGCATGTGTAATATTTATCGTTATTTGTATCAGTGTGTTAAATACATTATTATTTATTCTGGTAGAGATTATTTAAATATACACTGTTTTTCACCTGGCGTTTAAATATTTCGAGAAAAGACAACACGGATCTCTTACATAACATTCTTTCTCGTCGTTATATCTTTTTCTTGTAGAGATTATAAAAATGTAGAGAAGCAAAAAAAGAAACGAGCATCCAAACTTGCCGGTAGAGCGGCCCCTAAGACAGGACGCGAGGACGCGATCAGCGATTTGGGAGCAACGTCCTCGACCTTGAAACTAGATGAACTTACATAACCTGGGTACCTCAAGCTTCAACCAAATTATTCCTAGCACTTTTTGCGACACCCACACCACGATTAGTATTAGCGGGTTGAAAAAAATAATATTTTTGAGCGTACGTTTTTTAATAATCGTCCAAGGAATAAATGATGATCAGTCGTGTATTAAAGTTAAAATTACAAATTAGAGAATATAATATGTATGTTATAATAATCGTCAAAGGGTTAAGTAACTACCCACCTGAAGGATTTTATTACTACTACTTTCAGTTGATGTCTAGCTGGAAATAATTAAAATTTGCTCATATTTTGAACAATACTTAAAAACACAAAAAATACCATCTTCTGTCTCTTTCAATAAACATTAGAAGGCCGATCACCTGCCAATCTCATTCAACCTGAACCGACTAATGGTTTGAAGTAATGATATCCATATTGATGTTACTGTATGTATTTTTACAGAAAAATTTTAGAAGAAGGAAGAGCAAGGATTAAGTCCTGTCTGCACTACATAAATCTGAAATATTAAATATGATGTAATAATAAATTATACCGTGGATTGAAAGAATTTAGACAAATTTAAGAGCTTTAAGTTCTCTTTCAAAGAATGATTCATCTGCTATGCGCGTTTGTAATTTCATAATATATGCAACATTTTAAAATTTATTTGGCTGTATGAGCGTACCGATTTTGCTACACAGTTAATAACATAGACCGATGATGTCATAACCAAAAGCAAGACGTTACAAAAAGTGCTATTGTGTAGAGTCGTGAGACTAGCCGAGCAACGTGCGTTGAACTCTTTTGAGTGCCGAATCAACTTACCACATTGGCCAATTTTAAAAGAAACTTGCGTAGAATATTACACGAATCGATTTTTCATTCTAAACCGACTACTTTATCTTGTAATTGAAGATGGGCTTTTTGGAAGACTTTCGTTGTAGATGTATGGCATATTGATACTTTTTATAATATTTATTAATTAAGACCCATAATATCGGTAATATAATAAAGATATATAATGATGAATTATGATGCATTCTGCTTGTGAGTAGTTTCTCTTTCACACTATTAAAGTAATGAGAAATTACATAAGTCCTTCTATAGTGTAGTGTAGAACATCAGCTTCCTTCTAATTCATGTAAATCAGTCTTAGTTTCCATTAGAAAATAGATGCGCAACGCATTGGATATATGTTATGACGATGTATGATGACGATAACAATGATGATGTAATGATAATTATAGCTGTAAGCCTTTTGGTTATAGCTATTTTCATATAAATTTGATTAAAATAAAATTATTTTTAGGGATTTTATCGCGGTTTATTCAGTTATTTAATTAGCCCGACGTATCAGCTTTACCGCAACCTTGGCCACCGGTGGACTGGTTGCTGTAAAGCTTCTGAAACGTCGGACTACTTAAAAATTAAATAAACCGCGAGAAAATCCGCAAAAAAGGTTTTATTGCAACGAGTAACATTGGCGTAAACTTCAGACATCAATATATAAATTTGAATTCTCGTTTGTGTGAGGTAGTATCTCCATATAATCATTTTATAATAATAATTATGTCATAATTTATTACCTATCATTTCTAACAATTTTACTCCTAATTTTATATACCATATATAAATTTACCAAATTTTATATGCATATTTAATATCCAGTACCAGTACCATGCCCAGACCTGTCGCTAGGCGAGGGTTTCAACGGATTTAATATAATTTCTTAATATAGGTATTGCAACAATGGGGACCTTCAACTAGCATAATGGCCTCTACGTGATAGGTTTAAGGTAAATATGTGAAAATTTATCCTCTTCTTGTCTCTGCCAAGTAGTGTTAAACATGTTAATCTTCAAGAGAAAGGAGGTAAACCCATTTTTATGATCTGCCATTGTTTCCCTGCGGAGGCTATACTGCGAGCAGAAACTCTGGCCTACATGGAAAGAATATTGCTGAAATTATATTGTATAATCTGCATATTACGTATTTTAAAATTATTTAAATTATATAACAAAATAATAAAATACCATTTTTGGACGAGCGTGAAGATTTGTTGTTGCTGTAATAAAGTCTTTAATAAATCTGTAACTAGTAGATGTGTAAAAAACATACAATGTGCGTATGAGAAGCCAATATATTAATCAATATCATCCCTTATCGGTCCACTGCTGGACATAGGCCTGTTTCAATGAAAGCGAAGACGACCGATCTCCTCTAACTCGCATCCATCCAGGACCTGCTACTGCACGGAGGTCGTCTTCCCACCTGGTGAACGGTCGACCAACACTTTTTTTCCTAAACGCGGCCTCCACTCCAGAATCTTTCAGGCCTATCTGCCATCTGTTCTTCTGAGTGGGTGACCAGCACATTGCCACTTCAGCGAGCTTATTGATCGCGTGATATCGAATACCTCAGTTCCTTCCATTATGATTTCTTTACAAATTCTGTTGGACAGAGAAACACCTAACATAGCACGTTCAATAGCCCGTTTAGCTACCGCAAACTTGCGGACTGATCCTAAATTAAGAGGCTTTGTTTCAACCCTGTTCGTCATCACGGGGAGAACGCATTGGTTGAAGACTTTTGTATTCAAGCTCTGCGGTGTAGATGACATGAGAATGTGACGAAGCTTCCGGAATGCTGCCCAACCCAACTGAATCCTTCTATCGGCTTCTTTCTCAAAGTTATGTCTAAATAATTGTAATAATTGCCAGAGGTAGACGTATTCGTCTACGACTTCGAGAACAACGTCGATGGTGCTACCATCGACGTTGTCCGTCCTAGGGAGAACGTGCTCGTTGAAATGAACTTTGTCTTGTCCAAGTTCATCCCCAGGCCACTACGTCGGGAGGATTCTTTTGTGTATGTAAGATTTCCTGCAAGCTCTCCAACGATTCGGCCAACACAACGGTCTCGTCGGCGAAACGAAGATGTGAGAGGTACTCGCCGTTAATATTTATGTCGCACTCTGTCCCGATCAAAGTCTTCAAGACGTCCTCCAAAGCAATGTTGAAAAGTTTCGGGGAAATGACATCCCCCTGTCGCACTCCTCGATGTAATTGGATTGGCCTTGCTTGAGCTCCCGGAATAAGAACGAAAATAAAAGCAGCGTCATATAATGCGCCCAGTACTTCGACGTCGCCAATCGTCCTGACATGGCTGTAAAGCTTCCAGAACAGCCCAGGTTTCGACAGAGTCAAAAGCTTTCTCATAGCCCACAAAAGCAATGCACAGTGGCTGATTGTACTCATGTGTCCTTTGTACAACTTGCCTTGTTGTGTAAATGTGGTGTCCCTGCGAAACCCAACCAGATCCGGTAGCTGGAATTCGTCAAGCGTTGTGGTGATTTGTCACCCTTCTTATAAAATAAAACAACATCCCTTCCAAGCCATGCCTAGGGAGTTAAACACCGCTGAATGACAAAATTAAAAATATTCTTTATTTCTCGTAACATAGGTTCGCTATCTGCCCTATGAAGCTCGACCATAATTGCGTCCTTCCCCGGAGCGTTTCCCCGTTTAAGCTGCGCAATAGCTAGACTAATCTGACTCAAGCTGACGTCCGGAAGATCGCCTGACATATGTCGTGTCAGGCTTACACGCGGATCGTTGTTCGGGGTATCGGGATGAGGAGCGTGCGACGTATACAACTTGCTATAGAAGGCTTCGATTTCAAATAGCCCGGGAGTTAAAAGATATGGTAACCCCGGAATCAGTCCTAACCTTTGTCAGATGACTTCTTCCAAGCTTCTCCACAAAAACCTTTTACCCCCTATTGTGCTCAATCGCGTAACCCGTTGCGTACCTGAGCTGCGAAGGTCTCGGCGTATTAATTTGCGGATTCACTTTGAAAGAAGCATGACATCGGCAAACGTAAAGTCTTCGTGTGCTCTGCGTTCCAATATCCTCATAAGTCCAAGAGTTCCATCTGAGAGAGAATTCCAGTTGGAATTTTTTCGGTACCTAACTTGGTGCGCCGGAAGTTAGGTCGAAGTGTCGACTGTACCAAAAGGACACGCTCGCGACGAAAGCCTACATTCAGAGAGCCTCTAACCATCGGTGATCACTTCCGGTTTTAAACCTTTTGATCACGGTGACATTCCTAAATGTATGCTTTCGATCCGTCACAATAAAGTCAATCTAGTTCGATGTCACAGTATCGGGCTCTGCCATGTCCACTTCCTATGGACCTCTTCCTAAAATAAGAGTTCATTAAGAAGAGGCCCTCGTTCTCGAGAAAATTTACCAGTCCTCCCTGCGATTTCGAGTACTAACTCCATGTGGTCCCAAACTCGATTCGACACCATTTCGTACTCCCACTTTCGCATTAAAGTCACCATAACGACATTAAAGTGGGCCTTATGTAGGGCCTATGAGACATCCTCATAAGTTGATTCCACGTCGTCATCTGAATGTGTCGAGGTTGGTGCGTATACTTGTATCACTTTGAGGCGAAAGTACGAGATACGCCTACTTATAGAGACACTAGAGACACGCTCGACATACTAGAGATTTCGATTACGACTTGAGGGACTTATTCACGAGGAATCCCACACCGCTTTCTGATGGAGAGTCGCCTTCCCTGTAGTGGAATAGATGACCCAATGGCAGAGATATGGTGTCATCACCTTGTCTTCCGACTCCACATAATCCCAGAACGTGTCATTGGATTTTTCCCAGTTCCACTTCCAGCTCAACTAAGTGATTATTTAGTCGACGCGTTCGTCCGTTATACGTAGCCAGGTCAAATCGGTGGTAGCGATCCGTAGCCCGGAGATTCTTAGCACACCTTGTTCCACCGTTACCGTGGATGGACTAGTGGAACTACCGGGAACCAGGGGCTGAATTCTGCTGTTGTCGTCCATTGAAGGTAAGTACTCGTAATTGCCTCGATGAGGAGGTGGATCTTCAATCGCAATTAGGTTTCGGACCGGCGCCACAGTAATGCCACTCAGCGCGACCGCTGTCTGGTGCTCCCGTCTATTTCACTGTCACAATGAAGCAGACGGTACACCAAAGAACCAGATCGCTTAAGCCTCCTAGATCCTAAGAGACTTTTATGTCACCCTGGGCTTGGATTCAGTGTGGAGGTAACCTCAGGCCGCCCAGACACATCAGTAGCCAATATAATTCATTATATTTTTATTTTGGCTTTTGACACAATCCGTCTATAAACGCGACATAACCCCTAAGGCTCTTACTTTAAAACAAACAGATCTTTCAAAAAAATAATTAATATACCCATAATATACTCCAGTACTGTGCGATTGTAAAAATTTGAGGGTTATATTATAGCTTTACAAAAAAAGTGCGATAGAAATAAAACTTTGTTTGTTAATACTTTCATGTAAATATTATTATTTATATTATTATATTAACACCTATGTCTCATAATTAGGACAATTCTTTTTAAAATTTATTAATTCACATCTTACAACAAATCACACATACATTGTTTATCATCACAATTTAAATACCCCTTAAAGAAAATATATATATAAAAACATGATGTGACAAAACCACTTACCTATTACATGCTAATGTGGTACAATCCGTTCACACTTTATACATTCTTTTAATGCTAAACAATATTTTATTTCTGTCTCAAAATTACTACCACCAGTATTTATCACATCATAAATGCAATGGAACAATATCAATAGAAAGACGTAGTACAAATTTAGATAACCACATAATAGTTTTAAGTAATAGAAACGGGGTATCAAAATAGAACATATTTAACAAGTAACAATGCGAGTGTCCAGAGCGAGCGATCACCTACCCTCCGAACTAATAACAATTACTGTCTGATGGAACAGCAGTCCTTCGCTCGCACGTATGCTGCATGCAATATAACATATATTACGCAGTAATAACGTCTATATTTATCTGTGTGTTTAAATATTATCAGTTTTAGTACAAACGAAAAATAATCGATTAAAAAAAAAAAAAACTTACAGCTTCCTTTTTCTTTCTTTTTTTAAGGAATTGTTATTACTATATAACTGTATTTACCATATATTATAGCTTTACAAATTAGATAATTAATATTAATGTATCCTAGTAGTTATTTTTACAACAAAAAATGAATAGAAAATAATATACATTATGCTTTATAGATATTAATATACATTGTATGTTATAATATAAATAATCGCATTATAGTACATAAAACCCATACCTCTTATATTATATTTATGAATCATAATTAACATTATATAATACATAAACATACATACACGCGTACATGCCTGCATATACCATACTTATTAATTTGTTTACTTTTAAAAGGTTTTCGGTTAAATCGTAATCAAGAACCATCAAATAAGATTGTACCTTTTTATATTTAAAAGTTGAAGTACTCATAAAATTTTGAGTTTTATCAATTTTGTTATACAAGTATGGTCTTAAAAATGTTACGAAATCGTGTGCGAATTTAATGCCGAAGACTATATGTCTTCTTTTTAACGGAGATTTTTCACGTGTTTTAAGCTGTCCGTGCTGCCATAGAAATATTTCTCTTATAAATAATTTCCTTATTGATAAAACAGGAAACTCAGAGTAGGGCGAGGTCGTGGAGTAAGCGTAAGATTTAATTTTATTCCTTTTAATATGGCTCGTTGCGCTCTTTCGAGAAGTATTAGAGTAGTCTTTCTGCAACCACCACATGATATTATAGCGTAGGAGCAGATAGATTTGCACAATGCATAGTAAATCATTATAATGGTTTTATCATCTTTTAAATGCCTCAATTTTTTAAATATACATCTTAACTTTCTCACACGTTTGGTATATGTTCTCGCCATATTAGTATATGTTCTCGCCAGTTAAGATGTTTATCTATTATTACTCCCAGGTATTTCGTTGACGTTTAGTTCATTCTTTTGGTTGTGTACTACTACGAATGCTGAATCTTACATACTTAGTCTTTTCAACGTTAACAGTGAGCAATGTATTATCTAGCCATGACTGTATTTCTCTGAGACCTGCCTCAGCGTGATTTTTAAGATCTGTTCAATTATCCGCGTCTCATAGAACAACAGTGCAAATGTCACTATTTCTGCACTTTACTGTATCATTGCACACAAGTCGCTAGTATATGGGAAGGAACAGAGTCGGTATATAGGAAGAATAGAGCCCATTTATTGGCCCGTTGTGAGCACAATGACAAATTAACATGAACACTAGTATAATGATTAGGTATGGAGAGCGGAAGAAATATTTCCGATTTACCTACCAAAAATAGTGAGGATAGATAGACATAATAGGTAATTAATGTTTCTTACTTATTTAAATTAAAAGAGTTAATTTGACTTCGTGTGACACTTAATTGATGTTCACAACAAACATATTCTTCCAAGATACTTCTATTCGGCACTTCTTTAGTTATAATATTATTGAAATGAATAACCTACGGTACGTCCGTTGTGGTCAGCAACGGCGAGCGGACCCAAGAATTACATCTACTGTACGCCCTGTGACTTACAAACAGTTCAAATGTATACAAAATAATTATATTAGGCAAGGAATAATGAATCTTTTAAACATATAAAGAAGCTACACGTAAACCACACAAAACTCGACGGTAACTACTGTAGCGTGCGTTACTGTCACTTTATGGCAGCGTCTGTCTAATTCAGATGCAATACGCGCTACCTCTCCTTTTTTAAGTGTATTGTAAAGCACTGAATAAATTTATTTCTATTTCTATTTCTTTGTCTATTTCTATTTCTTTGTCTATTTCTATTTCTTTGTCTATTTCTATTTCTTTGTCTATTTCTATTTCTTACTCATACTGATTGCTATACCGATGCTCTCTCTGTTTTATCTGATTCTCGCGGGGGCAATCCTGAAAACCCAACCCTGCAAAGAGACATACTAAAACCCTCTATGTGCAACAGTACCGCTATGCTGGATCTGTTCGCAATATGGTACCAAGGTGGCGCGCAACAACTCTTGGCTATATTGCCCTATCGCTTGATGATGTCATCGCTCGGAGCTGAGTAAATTACACAACGCACCTGAGTCTAACACATATTTAATTATAAGTAAATTTATGGACGTGATAGCCACGAGACCCATCTGCCAGTTCACCAGATGTACAGTGAAAATCTTCATTTCATTCATTCATTTCAAATTCGTATTACATGTTATGATTCTGGTATCATCTCGGGGTTTCACCCGTGTAACTTCGCTCACATTATTCGTAGCGTCATGTTTAGCCTATAATAGCCTTCCTCGATAAATGGAATATTTAACAAAAAAAGAAGTAACTTCACGCCTATTATCCCCGAAGAGGTAGGCAGAGGTGTGCTAGTACATCTATAACTCGTAAGTCCAGTAGATATTCTAGAACATCCACGATTAGCCAAGGTACCGAGATATTATTTAACACAGAAATATTTTTTCAATTCGGGCCAGTAGTTCTTGCGATTATACCGTTCAGACATACAGACTCTTTAGATTTATATTGTGAGTGTAGATCTTTTAGAGACAGTAACCTCTCGCTCACATGACTCTGTCCCAATGTGATAGCTGTTCTGTGGCGTTTCGCGCGGTTTGCGAGTATTTTATTTTACGCATTGAAGGGGTGGGACGAAGGAGGGCAAATATGTTTACCAAATGACTATGGTTGCTAACTCTATGCTATATGACAAAAGGAACTATCCATACTGTCACACAATATAATAAATAATAAGAATTGTTTCGATGCACGATGACGTAAATATGTTGGGTTAAGACTCCACGTTTACATATACAATTTACGTGGCTGAGATAATAAGCCCGCATCGTGTGAGGTTTTTGACATCAATGTGCCGGATGCTAAGTTGGAGCAGCGATAAATAAAAACTTTACGATAGAAGTAAGATGCTTAGACTCTTTTCTTTGAACAGAATTTGAGTAAAGGAAATAAGATTTTGGTGGAGCCTACATATTTTATTCATGTTTATTTTGGTATTTTTTTAATCAAAAATATGCACTAAAATGTAATCGATTTTTATAATTTACTAAGTTTAGAGTCGAGAGCGGGAACGACTCCCCTCTCTCCCGCAGGTGCGAGAGATGCATCCCAATATGAGAGTGTTAAGATAGATAAGCAGCTAATTTAAATATTATTATCTTGACTAGAGGGTTCGAGAGTCCCCTCATTACCTGACTCTGTCGTGTCGTACGGCTCATGGAGATCATGTCCGGGGGGGGGGGCAGTTCCCAATATACAAAGACCCCATAAGCTGTCGGTGTCACCAGTCAGTCACATAGCAACCACTTAACACCCTTAAATACTTCAACAGAGACAAATATGTTGTCGCGTCTCTTAAGTAGCCGGTGTCCCATAGGAGGGGAGGAAGAAGGAGTGTAACGCATCTTAATGACAACAATAAAGTGGGTGTCTACGCGTGTCCGTATTCGTTTAAACGCTCTGAATTCCCGTTTGCCCCGTTTTTCGTCCTCGTTTGCGTTTGTTTGTGTGTTTGATAGATAGATTTTATAGATTTATGTGTGTGTAATATATATTTCCTTGTATTGTGCAGTGTGTTCTCATAAATAAGGAGTTATTTGTTTAGATTTAAAAATCGAGTACTTCCGGAGCGTATAAAGATATGTTTCTCGCTTTAACTTCATTCCCCCAATGGTCTATCGCATGACCCGTGACCATATCTATTTATGCCTCTGTCGGTACACTTGGTAGATTTTCAGTCTTGCCGACTGCAATGGTAATACCTCTTGCAACTGGTTATGCTGGGTGGGTAGACTTGAAAAATTCTTTCGGTGTCGAATAGTCCATATGTTGAGGAAGACTCTATCTTTTTCATTTGTTTTTATCCCTAATTCGTAGGCATGACATACCGAAGACGCAAATTGGTGAGGTTAAAAACGGGTGTTGGGTACCATACCTTTTTTTTTTCTTGACGCGGGGAAACGCATTTACGCGCCTTCACTGAACCTAGATGGGACCAGTGGTATGTGGGGCTCGCGACACATGATAATGCCGAATGCCCACAAAAACGACCGAGAATGCGATCAGTGCCGCCTTCGGTGACATCAACCCCTGAACAACAGATCATCGGGCACCTCGACGGCTAGTCAGTCCCCTAAGACTTCCACAGATGGAGCTGTCCCACACTACAGGACAACCCTACCAACTTTGAAAAAGTGCTATGGGGTAAGTTACCATCCTCGCTTCTTGCCCCGTGCGCAACAGCACCACCTCTTTATGCTCCTTTGTCCCTTCTTATAAGAGGTGCACAAGGAGCGGCTTCCCCTCCTGCTCTTTATTTCCCTCTTTTTATAAGCGGGGTACAAAGAGCACCCGCCTCGTCATCGTTCTGGGTTCGCCCCAGACAACTGAGTCCCACCGCCACGACAAGGCTTGAACCGAGGTGGGGATTGCATGTCTGCCTAGCTTATGCCGAACCTAACCAATTTGGCGCAGCCTAAAGGCACACTATGTTCGTTACTTCTATCTATTGTTCTACCTTAAACAATTGTCAATGTCTTTAGTGTTGTTATTAAATAAATGTTTTTCTTTCTTTCCCACATATCTAGGCGACGGTCTAGGTGAAATTGTGATCGACATACCTTTCCCACAGATGGGAAGGATGCATCCCGACAGTTATTTAAGATTATTGTATATATTATATTATCTTGGCCGAGGTTGACTTCACCCCAAACCGTCTCTAAAGGGGGAACAGAGATGATAATGAGTCTAATGCATGTTTTGTATAAAGTTAGCTTATTTCTAAGCGGCATTTTACTCTTTGCATTGATTACCGTGTAAAGACTGTGTACATGTAACGTCCCCTTCTATGCGCTGGCCCAAACTAGGTTGATGAACTTCAAATACCATAGAGACTTTTACCATTCGTAGGCTTGTGAGTCTTAGACCTCCGTAATGTAAGTGACGTTTGCTCAGTTTAATACACAGGGAAATTGAAACAATCTTCTCAATAGAAGAGGATTGGATCCAAGGGATCTTTTTATAACAGTTTCAGAATCAGGTCCAGAAAACTTGGTATCGTTTCCATAGTATAAACATTTAATCGTAACAAAAAACAAGAAGTAGATAGGTACATATAAAGGGATAACTTCCTTAACCTATAAAAACTTTACTTTTATTTTTATTTTTTTTAATTTACTTTGTTATTAGAAATTGATAACACTTTGATCTGACCCGGGACTGTGGTTGGACATGCTTACCAGTAGACCACAAGGCAGCCAGTTCAGTTGATACTGAAAAAAACACGTGGTTTAAATACAGACAAATACTACAATCCGCCTTGAAATATATTTTCTAGATTACTATGCAGGGTTTCGCAATTAATATTAGAATTTCATTATCATTCATATGGTTTCGGTGAGCCAATAGATCTTCCTCGGTGGTTCATACACAAAACTACTATCCAAGCAGTCAGACTAGACGTAGATGACTTTGCGAGTAAAACAGGTGCAAGACGCGGAAGATGTACCATCTCCGTGTAGTACAATATTTGTGTCATGTCGTCACTTCACGTTGAAACGGGAGTCTTACTTACCAGGATACGTTGGCTTAATTTTCCATCATACCTCGTGTTTAATTTTTCCTGTAAACCTCGTGCTTGGAATTAGGTTGCCACTGTCACTTCAAATTCTAAGTATGTGTTTCGTAATAAAATAATATCTGATAAAAGTATATAGTAATGGTATATAGGGTAAATTTTACCCGACACACATAAAAGTAGGGTAATCCTATTTGTATGTAAGTATGCATGTATGTGGATTTCTATGTTCTCTGCTACAATCTGAAAGGCTTGCGTATTTTAACGTATGAGATGGTATCAGATTCGTCTTGTTAACGCGAATATATTTTATGCAGCATTTTCTGTTTGTCAATTTATCCATGTAAAAATAAAGGTTAAAGCACTTTAGATGGAATTATTTCTTTTGTTGTACGCTTGTACTTGTTGCGAAATTATATTTCGCACTAAGTACTTCAGTACTTCAGAGAATTCTGTGAAGATACCGAGGCTTTGGTTATCAGTTAGGGGATAGTATTGGTTCTACCCGACTTGATTAGTTAAGACTGCGGTGATCATTAACATAAGTCTACTAAGGGGAGCACGGGCCCCCCAGCAATTCATTCAACGTCAATGCAGTTTTAGCCACCGCTCGCGAGCTGCCCTCTCTGGCCATGATAATATTAGATGAATTAGCTAAGAGAAAAAAAGTAAACTGAATATTCTCATATCAGGATGCATCTCTCCCAACTACAGATGAGAGTGAGGGGGGGGGGTCGGACCTCTTTACAACCCAAACCTAGCCTAGTCGACCGACAAACACTTATACAGATATTTAGGAAAATCCACAAACAAATTTTCTTTGTATATTAAAAAGAAAACATTTTTATAATTTTCTTTAATCAGCGCTTCTCTGCCACACAAGCACACACACTTCAATTTGTTTTCGATCATCATACACCTTTTTCTTTTGATAATATTATCCTAATCGATAAAACATACAATAAAGTGTTTATTCCATCCTGGAACGATAGCGGTTTATTCATAAGCGTTGCTAATTTTGGACAGACCAACAGCTACGGTGACTTTAGACTGCCACCTTGTTACTTACTGTGCCAACCTTTTGATGATATAAGGAGGCAAACGAATAGTTGGAGACTTCTGAAAAGTGAGTACTGGCACTTGCAATTGCGGACGAAATAGGCTGGCAGGACCTGGCAGGCACCTCACACTCACATGATGATTGACAGTTATGCTGTTGCATTTCTTAGTACCCGCGAGTTTCCGGTGGCCCGTTAGAGAGGGGGTTAAGTTTCCTACTGTATATACAATCCTGAATAAAATAATGCGGAAGACTATGGGGGTAGGTAATCATCAAAAGTATCTCACTGCTCGTTTGTCCCATTATACTATTAAAAAAACCATAAGCACCAACCAGTTCAACCGTTACACAATTTTGTTTTGTCTTCCTTAGCCCTATCCTTCTCATGAGTCAATCAGACTATCTCAAATCACACGAAATAAGGGACATAATTTTAAGGCGCATGGAACAGACGTACCTCCCCGGCCGTGTTAGCCGGATTTATCTACATGGCAGCAATGGCATCTCTCAAAATTCTAAACTAAATGTATGTTCGTCTCACGATGGCCTGCTGCTGCTGCTGATGATGATGTGTTTTTCGGCGATGTTGATCTGTGGTAAAAGTAACACGAGTATGACTGGCCTGAGGTCAAGATGTCGTTGACATCATTCCGCTGTTACCGCATCATTGCGAACTTCTTTTTATGCGGCTTATCAGTGTGACGGTGATAAGACGCATAATTACCATATTCGCATAGTTTAATGTGCTCTTGGGCCTAGTTTTCTATATGACAATGTCGGTGTGGCGCCGATTGCGTAGAGTCAAGGTAAGTGTGTCGACGGCCTGCTGTGACCTAGTGTGGTTCCCCCACCTTGCTGCGTTCTGCAGTCGTAAAAGTTCAACGAACCTTCAGCAGAATTCTCGCCTGCATTTGCGGTTACATTATCGGAAAGCAGCTGCATCTACATACTGCCAGCAAACTTCCAATGTTCCAAGGAGTTTGGATGGAATCAGCATTTCAAAACGTTATTATACTTTTTAATGGCGCCGTTTGTGTTTCCTGTATTCTCCCCCGTTCTGTTTCTTGGCCATACGTATTTGTAATTTGGGTGACGTATGTCTTCACGAATTTTGTAAAGTTTCAACACATTATTATTAAAAGAAATTCGATTACAAAAGTAATATATACTTTTAAAAAATAGATAATATATTAAATCGATTACAAATAGAATTAAAATACTGAACATATTTTGTATAAAGAAAAAAGGCCCATTAGGAAAGCATGGGATGAAGGAGCAACGTCTCTGTACATGCGGATGTTAATTGACATTGGTAGTCTCCAAATGGCTCCGATTGACATTGATATATTGAGCCCTTTATGTGACTCATTTTGGGCAAAGGCAGGGTATGAACCCATTTTTTCCTCTTTTGTTAGTCCAGAGCTTCATCGCGCAAACCTTTACATTATACAATATAAAGAAATAAAGTACGTAAATCTGAACTGTTCTCTCAATTAGTCATACATAGTTAAAGCGAACTCTGAATAAAACTCTTTCACCAACACATACTAAGTAACTGATCTTTAGTTTATTGGATTCGCCCATGACTCGTACAGTAAACATTAAGAAAATGAGGTTTTTCAAAATGGCGGAAATATGTAAATTATCTTTATTATGTCACAGTACGAGCGAAGTTTCGTGTATCATACTCTCGCGGCTTCCTACACGCGGCCAACACCGTTATTACTTTCTATAGACGTCATCGGGAATTTTCGATGCCGGTTTATTATAATAATGTTTTGATTGTTATATATACCTAAGTTTATTATATAGGTACAATACACATCTATAATTATAATTAAAAATATAAACTAATTATAAATTTGGCTAAAAATGTTTAGCTATTAAGAATTGCGTAAAAACGTGCTTATAGTTCTTGAATAATCGTCATCAATGCATTTGTCACAATTGCAATTTGACCCACAGTCTGTGTTTATGTTTTGAACATAAAGCATTATATAACATGTTCCTTACGTCCTAAATACAGATTTATTAATTAAAAATTAATTTAACATAAAATATTTCGATTCTTTTTCTTTTGAGTTCGCTTTGATTGAACGACACGACACTGAAAAATATTTAGACATCGGTTAAAAAAATCAATTAAGCCCCTGATCGATTGAAAATTCAACAAAGAGGTTTGTTCAGGCCTCGCGGTGTTCTCTTATCAACGTATCAGCAGCCCAGTCCATCAGCGAGAGCGTCGGCCAGTAACGGCGTGATCGGGGCCGTTGAACGCGGGTGGCCTTATTCCTGCAAACTATCGCGAGCGAGAAACGCGCCGTACTTTCATTGTCACCTCACGATACGCTGACACTCTTGCCGCACTGTCTCTTAATACGTTATAATTGTATATGGTGCATGCATTAAGTGTAACATAACGGTTCATCTGTTTTTAATTATTTGCAGCCGAATATAATTGTGTTTGACACTTTCTCTAAATCAGGGTTGCTCATGCTTATAAACGTGCCACATTCGGGAATTACTGATGAATATGAATTCCCCAGTAATTCGCGAACCTACATTACTTTACAACTATTTTATATGTGTAACTTGTATCGTAAACCCACATCAATGAATTAGCATACGCCAGTATGAGTTGCTCTACTCTAGATGATCTCATCATCTTGATACTTGTCTTCAGGCTGTTTTCCGTGACTCAATGCTGATTGTGTTTATTTTTCCTGTAACATCATAGCCACCATCAGTTTTGCTTTGTCCATTGCTAAACAGGCACTTTTCATTCTTTCTTTCAGTACTAAGGTAAATTTCAGTATAATTTTAATAAAGAAACATAAGATATCAATAAATAATTAGTTATAGAATTAATTAATAATAAATAAATAAAAGTCTATTGCAAAAATTTGCTACCACACTAAACCGCTACTTTGATCAAAATTTATTGTAGAGCGAGGATGAAACACACATGAAAAACAATTTGAAAAAAAAAAAATTGCTATATCGCTACATCAAAATATTTTTTTTTAGACAGAAATAATATTTTGACTCACAACGCCATTAACGAGGATAATTAAACAACCTTTAAACTCACGAAAATATTGTATACATGAGTGAAATTATTCATGTACGTAATTACATGTTAGTGTGTTACTATTTGGTACGTATTATTGTTTCCTTTCGAAATTAAGAGTCTTCATGTATACAAATGATGTAAAGACGAAGAGTTTTTTATTTGCGTTCAAATAGAAAAACTCTTCGACTATCTCAGGAATTACTGGCCTGAAACGAAAAATTATTTTTGTGTTTAATAGCAATAGTAATAGTGTATATATAGACTACACCATGATGCTACGACTAATAGGCTAAGAGTTACGCGGTTAAAACCGCTGGGCGGTGCTAGTTTAGAATAAATTAAACAGTCCATAATTATAAATAATGAATCAATGAATCAAATATAGTACCGCATCAATATATTCTCTCAATTATATTTGCCGATTTTTATTGTAATTTTTCAAACAAGTATATAATAATGTTAATTCTAAGAGATGTTACGTGAAATTTATTGTAATTTATTTAAGATGACTATAGTATTGACATTCATTCCTTACGAAGCAAATGCTTCTGAGTGTTGACGTATTGAGAGTACTGTCAGTTGCCCGGATAATACTGACTTTATTCGATCACTTCAATTGGTGAGGTCTATAGAGACACTTTATACAAATAGGCGATTAAAAATAATCCACACACTTGATTGGATATTCATCAGTTTATGGTTTTTTTTTTGTATTTTTTTTCTTATCGGGCGGATCTTTACCGGATTTGGCCGCGAATAACAATTAATTTACGTGATTGTCTAAAACTTTCTTCGGGAACCGTTCATTCAACCGTTATACAAGGGTGAACGCCGTATTTTTGAGGACTTTGTTGTATATATAAGATTATATATAGTCCCGAGGTGTTTTATTTGCTTCACCACAACCAAGATGGATATTATTGCTTAAAATGAATAATCCAAGATATACTAATTTTTTTACATCATAAGTGAAATTACGTGGACTTTGGCATCATCATAATATGTTTAGTAGATAGTAAACGGAACGACTTACATATTATATGTCGAATTTATTATATTGTGATAGCTCAGTTTTTTTATAATCATTTAAGTTGTAAAACCTTTACGTTTGTAATTTAAAACCAAACAATAAAGTTGGTAAAACTAAAAGAAAAAATATTTTTAAAATCATCCAATGCTACGTACACTACACGTGTATTCTTTTTAAAATATTTAAAATGTAGCTCTTGTAAGTGATAAGTTTTAATAGATATTATGTTTTTCCAATCGCGCCTGCTCGATTCGGGCGCAATACAAAAATACCGCCATTTTTTTACAAATCGTGTACATCAGACAAAGAAGTATTTTAGATACGACTATACTTCACAACTGATCAGATAGAGAGATGCCGTAACTCGCTACGCGGCTACGCGCTACGCTGCCATTGACCTCGGCCGTGTCAAGTGCACTACGCATTCATAATACCACTTCTTACTTAATATTTTATAATCATATTTTATCAGATTAACTACACTCATACGACGTTTTACCTTCACATTTTATATCGTAGATTAAAACCGCTTGCTATTTATGCATTCATGACATTGTTAGCGGTTGATTATTAGTTTTTACCCAACTGCGTCAGAAGGAGGCTAATGTTCTCGATTATTCTTTTGTCATAAAATATTATTTCAGGAAAATTATTATGGATATTTTTCCGCAACGAGTTTTTTTATAATTTAGGGAGTAGTCGGAACATTATTATAATCACTGAAACCCCATATATATCAGCAATTTTTATTTCTGCACCCCTACATTGGGCCACTGAATATATTTGTACATCGAATTTTCAATTTACGAAGTTATGACGTGAGTGCGAGGTACTACCCAGTTTGTGTCTGCCCAATTCTATTGCAATGTAGGGTGGCACTATCTTTTAATAGACTACACGAGTAAATTTTGTGTTCCAAAATATGTTACTTTAGTGTTCTCTTAACTCTAGGTCAATGTTACTATTCTCAATGAAACGACGTTTCTGTGTTTTATAGTAGCTATGGCTTTTAGTGCATAAAATAGTCATTTTCATCGACATCATCATGCTTCATCACTCATCCCTGGAATTGAGCTTAAAGTCGATGAATTAATTAATGATATAATGAAACACAAAAATTAGCGCCTTATCTAGGATCGAAATGTCTGGGTACTTGCTAGTCACATCCAACCTTAACAGCTCGAGTGTATAGTACAATAAAGTAATTTTATTGTATCCATTTACTGACTGTTCACGCCCATTAATGATAATAATATTTGCCTGAATGAGCCACCGGCTACTCACAAACAACACTAAACGCTATAGAAAATCTCAGGTAACCATTTTTAAGATAGTATCATGTGAGCTATAGTCGTCCGAGATGCACCTCCTAGGAACAATATAACCTGAACAATATAGTCCGAGATACACCTCCTAGGAACAATATAACCTGAACAATATAGTTGCTCAAAAATCTATACAAATAATATAAAGCTTAAGAGTTTGTTTGTTTCTTTGAACGCGCTAATATCAGGAATAGAATTCTTTTATTGAAGTCCGAATATAAATCTTTTGTTGAATAGTAAATTTATCGAGGAAGGCTGTAGGTTGTATGCCATGACGCGGCGACTAATAGGACCGGATTTGCAGGGATGAAACCGCGGAGCCATGTTAGTCTGCTATACAATTTATCACCTACCTGACACAATAGCCAGGAAAAGAGCGTAACGCATCTGCATAACAATTATGTAGATGTATTATCAATGTTCAGAAGTAATTAAGAGTGTATTTTAAGTAAAATAGAAAATAAAGTTGATGTGACGATTAAATGACAAACAATGTTATGTAAAGCAATTGTTTGATATTTATGAACAAAATAGAAATATAATTATTAAGAAAGGAACAAATTAATAAAATAATGTAATAATATAATAATGTAATATGTAATAATGTAATAATGTAATAATGTAATAATGTAATAATGGTGTCTGTGGACTTATCACACGAGTGCTGATCATACCCGTAACACAAGTCCTTACGATACTCACCACCGCCTAGTCACAGTGTTACAGATACTAGACAACGCAAATATACTTAAATTGAATATTTTTCATTTTCATTTCAGGAATTGTACATGTTTGAGATTATATATATATTTGTATATATATATATATATATACAAATTTCAATATCTGTGACCAAGGCGGGATTCGAAGACGCGACCTCTGGCGGATTGAACGCCACGTTAACAGGCATTAACAGGTGAGCCAGCCGGTCGTCTAGAAACACCAATATGTTGATATTGAATATACTATCACTCACCAACAGTTGCAGTCATCTGTCTAGTACAAAATTAATTTCTCAAAGACTTTGCATTTCCTACATTCACGTCTGCAAGTGAAAATCGCATCGCCATGCGGACGTCATTCCACTTTTCCGAGGCGTCAATGGTTTTAAGGTATCCATACAACGTTGGCCTCAATGATGTCCGCAAGGTGCCTTAACGCTAGAACGTTAGACGAAGAAAATAGGGTAGCAGGGGTCTAATGATACTGGTCTGTTTCCGCAGAAACGAGCGCCGCCGAGCGCCGCCGATGCAGTTTCGCCTGCGCCGTGCAGTAGGTAAGTGTGCCAATGCACTCTAATCCCCTCTATGTCTGCAATCACTTATGACATGTCTAACCAGTACAGTTTGTGGAAACTTTACGAAACAATCCTGATATAGTATTGTATTAATTAAGCGTCGGCCA
Organism: Eumaeus atala; assembly: GCA_017140195.1. Lineage (NCBI taxonomy): Eukaryota > Metazoa > Arthropoda > Insecta > Lepidoptera > Lycaenidae > Eumaeus > Eumaeus atala. Next base: position 1,113,699 of record JAFELO010000262.1, on the reverse strand, counting down.
AATGGGCCACTGTCACGCTTTGTTTGAATTGAATAAAAAGAAATAGTAATAAAATGTGTCGTATATTATAATATCTGGTTGCTTGTTGGGCTAATGATTAACCGTCTTTATTTATTGTCATTTAAATAGAATTGCAATTTACGAGCATAAAATACCAGTGGAAAATAATTGTAACTTTTAACCATACCATACCTTAAAATTTGTAAATTTACGCTGTTGCTGGGAATATCCATAGACACCTTACATCTTAATTTGTGTTCATGTAATTATAAATGATAATATCGTCCTAGCAAGTTCAGTTCAAGTCCTAGTAATTTCGGATACAGCGGCCATCTCTATTGAGAATAGTAATCTGCGTGGGATATATTAGTGTTTGCGCACACACAAGTGCACTCTTTAATCCCTCATTCACCTGTCTCGGTGAGACGGCACAACTATTCCGACACAACCGGCGGGAAATCGGGCAAAACAGAGAGAAAGAAGGCAGCTTAACGTGATCTCCAAAGCACAGTGGTGTAACAGCGTCAGCTTTGTAATTCCGGATAGTTTTTAGAATTAGAAAAATCCTAATGGCACTTTTTGTATCCTCCAACCTGTCATTCGAACTCAGGAACTCACTTCTGTGACCAAACATATACTTTCTGACACAGCCGCATAAAGTATACAGCATCAAATTGAACAGTGCCAATTGTTCTAGTAAATAGTACATTGTAAGCTTCTATTTTAGCTTTATCTTAAGCGCATGTATTAAGAAGACCGGCAGATTCCTTAGCATGTAAGCGT
>JAFELO010000262.1:1099163-1111872 GCA_017140195.1 Eumaeus atala | reverse complement strand
GTGAATATTAAATTTCAGGATCAGCTTTTACATGAAATCTCCTGTAAAGTATAGCATTATCTATCTAATCCTGCTAAAGTTATTGTTAGTTTGAATAGGAAATCGATGTTTAACATACAGATGAGTCATAAATATCTAATATTCACAGTCACAACCAATTCCTACAATTTCCTAGATCAGCATACTTTAAAAGCAATATATTTCAGATATGTAATAATATTTTCCCAACTTTGATCGTCCCGGGATATACAGAGAATTAAATTAGTCCAACGTAAACTAGGGCAATGGAAGACGTCTATGCTATAAAGAACATAACATATTTTGGAATATAAATGTATGTTAAGCAGTAAACAGGCAAGCGATGTTTGACGGAGCACACGTCCCGGCTAGGTGCAAGCGCATCGAGTTTCCTATCTGTATCTAGGCGAGTGACAGTAGTGGCTTGCGAAAGTGCACATAATTGGATCGGTGCTTTAGAAAGGGGGTTATGAGTTTGTAAGTGCGACGAACCCGCATGCATTTCCACGGGAAGATGTGTACGACTGTGGAAAGCGTACGATTCCTGGAAGCGAGCGACTCCCCGTCACGACTCTCTCGGCACGCGCTCGATAAGGCGAAAAGTGAAAATAAATTACTAATCTATCACAAGTGTGTTTGATTCACACTTGCGGCGCCACTTACACGTCGGCTGCTGTAGTCGATGCATCCTATACATAGATATATATCCATCCTATATATAGATTAGTATCTAAACTAATAATATAATGCTGCAGAGGTTTTTATTTACTTGAGCGCCTAAATCTCCATTCCAATTGAATAGTCCATTCATCGAGGTAGGCTGTATACGACTAATAAGACAGGAGTTTCGCGAGTGAAACCGCTGGGCGATGCTAGTACTTAATGTGAAAAAAATTGTTATGTGTACGTTGTATTAGGTCGTAAGATAACGTTATATTATGTAAATATTTTTGCAGAATATTTCATAATCACATAAGAGAAAATCAATACTGAGTTAATAAAAATGTTTGTGAAATATAACATGAATACACTAACCCATTAGCCCAACAAATGGTCCATTGGAGAAGATGAGGCAAGAAGGGCAACGCCCTCAAATACTATGAAAAATCTTGTAGTGAAGACATTTGTTCTAATTAAATTAATTATCCTTACAAGATATTTCCTTCGCCTGCAAGATTACACAACATGGAGTCAGACAGTTTTATACCTAAGTGTTATGCATTAAATATATCATCATTTGTTAACGTGATAAAATGTTATAGATACAGAAAATCAGTGGGTGATTTTGCAATCTCGCTAGATTATTCATCAATGTTGTATCTATTTATGATATACTTATCATTGTTTATTAATTATTGCAATTAACCGTATACTGTTTCTTGCTATTTAATTATATAAATATAACATATATCTAACATCACATGTTATATTGGTGTGGTCTAATCTTTGTACTATAACAATATTTGCAACAATAATATGAAAATTAAATATTTTTACTATGTATTAGATTTGACGTTAACAAAATGTAAGCATCTCCGAACTTTTTTTTTCATTTAATGGGGGATTAATTGGGAACAAAGGATTCTATACTGCATAACCTGAGTGTATGTAGTTATAATGCTCACTCGATACAGAGTTCTTTGCGATTTGTCAGTGACCGGTGGCCCACTGGAGGGATGATAGGAGGGCAACGCATCTGCGTAGCAATCACACGAATGTCCATGGGCGACGGTAGTTATCGTAGCTTTGATTGCTCACTTGCACCCTATATGATACATATATCATATATATATGCATGCTATAAGAGAAGAACAAATAACTTAATCAGTCCCCCCGTACCTCCTATGGCCACACAGGTTCTCACAAAGTAAACCAAACTATCCTAATATTGCTATCACTTTACGCGTGTGTTGTCCGAGCGTAAGGTACGCGTGTCCACTAATATCTATTATTATGTATAATCTGTTACAGGCTACTTTCATTCATATTAGAAATTAAGTTATAGGAGCAATAAGTAAATGAATAGCCGTGGTATGGATGTCGCAGTCGGATTGTCTAAATCGCCATACTTCATTACGGCTAGCCATATTCGTAAAAGGGCAATTTTGTTTTGTGGCGGGCCAACGATTAGCTGGATTGCATTAGCAACGATTAGCAGAATGAAACTCCGCCAGAAAATGTTCGGCATTATACGTTATTCAGTAAAGCTAGGCACGTTATTATTTGTTACACTATAGGCGTTGTATGACATGGCAAAAACAATGGTGTCGATTGTCGAATACAGGGAAATAAAAATTATACCCAGATATAATAAAAACTATACCATTTCGTGGTTCTTGGTTAGGTAATTTTTTGTTTGCACTCAAAACACTGGGCCTTTTTTATAATTGTATCGATCAGTATCACTGCCTAAAATTAACATATACAATTTGGCTAAGCATCAGCCGTCATATTTAAGAATGTCGCGCAGTGACAATCCGGCTAAATCATTAGCCCGCCACAAAACAAGACGGCCCTATTTTTGGAAATAGCTAGCCGTAATGTTATAGGGCGAATTGCACAAGACGTCTACGACATAGACAGGACGAAATAAATGACAGTCACTGCGATCAGTCACCATGATTATTTACTAGCTGTAGCCCGCGACTTCGAATGTATTATAGACAAAGCCGCGAGAAAAGTTCCTACTTATGTAGCTTATGTTATATGCTGATAAATAAGCTACAACACCAACAAGTTTCAACAAAATGTATTCAGTAGTTTTTCGTGAAAGAATAAGAAACAACCATCCATACTTACAAATTTTCGCATTTAGTACGATTATAATCATCTAAGTTTATATTCAACTAAGTTTTAACTAAAAAGTTGTGGTGATAAATAATATAGCCGATACCGTCTGCAGCGGCCATATCTACTGAGAAAACACATCCGTGCCGGACATATCATAATTCACAGTGTACAAGTGTTTGCGCAGATACATGTGGCACTCACATTTCTATTGTATTCACATTCCCATGGGACGGCAATACGATATGAACGGAGAGAAATCAGGAGCAAGACCGACGGCTTAACGTGATCTTTGAAGCCCGGGGGTGTCCGATGTAACACCACCAAGTCCCCGACTCTATTGTTAGAAATTGAAAAATCCCTCTAGCACTTTTTGCTCGAGCCTGGCTTTGACTCCGAGACTGCGCGTCTGTGGCTGAACATGCTTACCTCTGGACCAACAGGCAGTAAATATCCTATGTGTACACAACTAACTATTAAGGCTATATTTTTTTAAATCACGCTCAAAATTGGAAGTTTCGCGTTCATAACATTTGTTCAGAAGTGTCTGATATTACTTGATTCCTTTATTCTGGGACGAGTTGTTACCGTTCTAATTTTTGCTGTGAATCTCTCTTATTTTTTTTTAAGTATTTTATTATACCTTATTTTAAGGTACCTACAATAGTAGCTGCTTACGCTCCTGGGATGCTGACATTAGCCATGGTTTAAGCCTTACATAAATGCCATGGTTATTTATACATAAGTAATGTATAAATATCTAGGAGTTGAATAGTCAGTTTGAATAGTTGTTTTGTACTTGATAATTGGTATTCTAACTTTGCTCATTATACAGAATGATGTGTTAGAAATTTGAACAAATACGAAACAACAAATAATATTCGCCACAATTGTAACTCTTGTGTTATTATTATAATGAGACGTTAGGCACAATTTCACTCTATCACCTGGCGATGACAAAAAACAAACCTATTACAAACGCCAATAACGCAACTGTGCTTTAAACCCCACATAACGGGGCCAAAGGGTTATGGAGCCATATGCTTAACCCACGTACGGGATATGGGTTAAGTAATCAGAATCTTTTTCTGCATCCTTTCTAACAGACCCTTTCATTAATTATTATTCCTATAACTGTACCATAGCAATAAAAAGTAAATAATTTTTGAAATTAGAACGGGTCTGAGGTAATTATTATTTAGCCCGAAAATCGATGACATGTCATCTTGTCACCGGTTTCATAACAGTAAAAAAAACAAAAGGTTTCAGCTGCTTGGGCTATGCGCACGTCGCTGATCTTGGTCGTAGTGTGATGGTATATAACCAGTTGAATTCTTCCATACATGGGCTGTAGCGCTGAAATATTTTATCAGATCACATGAGTACTTCCTAAGACTTAGCGTATAAATAAACCAACTCCTCAGCTTCATGATATTAGTTTAGGTCAAAAAATAAACCCCACCGTGGTTCAAGCCTTGTCGGGGCGGTGGGGCTCAGTAGCCTGGGGTTATCCGAGACACCTTGGGCGAAGCCAATTAAACTGAGGAGGTGGCGGCTCTTAGTACCCCTCCTATAAGAAGAGGGGACTAAAGAGCAGGAGGAGGTGCCGCTCTTTGTACCCCTCTTATAAGAAGAGGGGACAAAAGAACAAAAAGTGGCGGCGCATTTGCGCACGGGGCAAGGGGCGAGGATGGGAACCTCACCCCATTGCACTGCCCCAAAGTCGGTGGGGTCGTCCTGTGGTGCGGGACAACCCCATCTGTGGAGGTGGCGTCGGTCTCTTCGGGGGCTGACTTGCCGTCGAGGTGCCCTGATGATTTGTTGTTCCGGGGCACCTCATCAAAGACGGCACTGGTGGCACGCGCGGTGGTTTTTGTGGGTATTCGGCACTATATAATGTGCTGCGAGCCCCACACACCGCTGGCCCCCACCCAGGGCCAGTGAAGGCGCGTAAATGCGTTTCCCCGCGTCAACCAAAAAAAAAAAAGGTTAAAAAATAAAAGATTTACCAGAGTTATACTTGAAAATTTCAGAATAATGTTGTTTTTAGTGATCTATATGAAAGCTTTTATAGAGTTCGCGCTCGGGCACATAGGTACAGTAAAAAGCTCTAAGCACCGCGACAGGTGGGACAGGTTTAATGTTTTATAGTATAGGGGGCAAACGAGCAATCGGAGCCTTTTTACTACTACCGACGCCCATGAACATCCACATAATTACTATGCCGATGCATTGCCCTCCTTGCTCCCCGCCCCAATGGGCCGTGAGCGAGAGGTACCTCTCCGGTCGTGCGGGCCTAATTCCGTTACATAGGAGGAGGTAGTGTCATGCACTTTGCATGGCACTCCCTCCCCCTATGCAGCATGGCACTACATCTTCCTGAAACTTTTGTACTGTGCTTTATTCGTGTAAGTCTGAATATGATTTAAAAACTTATGAACTGTTTTAATTGAGACCCGATATTTATAAAAAGAAAGATTTATATGAACATCTTATGTTACTGGGGTTCGGGTCAACCTTCGAAACTTAACTTAAAATATATTTAATATCGAAGTAAAAAAATTGAAATTATAACAGACACATCAGTACGCGGTCAGTTCAGCTAGAACAAATGTAAAAACATACAGCCCATGGCATTTATGTAAGGCTTCAAAGAAATCTAGCGTTGCGTACGACGACCTATAGAGATGATAATTGAAAATCTAAATGTGATTCGCGGTACCACTGAACTATTGATTAATCATGAGTTGCAATTCCGACTGCCGTATAGCTGTCTCTTTAAGGCGATTCTGTCACTCGTGTAGGACAAACTGGGCTGAAATGCAGCATAGAAACTATACATCATTAATCTTCCTACAATCTTCGCTCTTACTTACAAAAAACTAAAGTCATACATCTTCTTTCCAAATCAAATATTTTTTTACTACTTGTACCTAGGTATAGTAATACAATATATTGCATTACTGCAGTAGTAATGTATTGCATTACTGCAGTAGTAATGTATTTCTACAGTTATTTAAAACATTCTATTACCATGTGAACAGTTTATTTTTATTTATGTACGGTACCTACTGAGAAATTTTATTAAAAACTTCGCCGCAGGTGCTACTTTATTCCAAACACAGTGCAAGATGCATTATGCGTCCAGCTCACTGTGAAACCTCAAATTCGTTCCAGTGTTGAGATTTATGACCTGTCGTAAATCTGGATGGATTTTTTCCATTTGTTCCTAGCTAACGGCTCTTTACGAAGGGTCCCGGTTTACTCCATGCAGTGTTATAACGGTGTTTGTGCGAAGGAAAAAGTGCATGTAACGTGTGACGTCACAAAGACCTCTTGCGATTCCTGTTATTCACACAAAGGACAACAAAGCTGCACCGGTCAGGACGGAGCTGTAGGCATGTCCTGGACGTGTAGGAATAAAAAATGACGTATAGAAAGTTTTGCGAAACAAAGGTTCTATTGTGTCATCGTTACAAGAACGTTGCACATTGTTTTATTTAAGAAACAATTTCACACGAACTTATCTCTATGAGTCTATTAGTCAGTCTCTTTTTATCTTATCCTATTTTAATTTAAGATTAAAAATAAATAGGTTTTGAGATTCATCTAATATTGAAAATAAAGTATTAGAAAATGATTATTTACAGAAAATCAAACGAATCATAATCCTAGGACTCGATTTATTTTATCATTATGGTTTTATAGTTCTGGAGTGGCCACGCGTATGTAGTCTATGTATAATAATCTCATGCGACTATTGAACAGTATGTGCTACTGTACGATAACGATAAAACGATAAAATAAATCGAGTCCTAGGATTATGATTCGTTTGATTTTCTGTAAATAATCATTTTCTAACACCTTATTTTCAATATTAAAATAATCTTAAAACCTACTTACTTTTAATTACACTTAAAGGGATGCAAATAAGGCTAACAATTTATTCTCATGCTGCAATGCAGCGGAATATAGCCGACCACTCGCTCACATCTCACCGCTGTAAACTGATAGCTGTTGTGGTAAGTTGTTCATTTCAGGTGAAGAGGAAAAGAGGGCACACATATCTATGGGCGCCGGTAGCTATCAGGCTCTGATTGCTTATTTACCCCTTACACTATAAAATATAAGTAGTTACGAATATATCAGCTTTAAACTCTTTTTGTACACGAAAATTCGGAGTAAAAATTCTTGGCAATCATTTATAACAAAGGGCAAGAAAACGTGAAACATTATTTTACTTACAGAACCATGACTTCATCATTGTAACATGTAAATGAATAATGCCAATAATGTGTTTCTAAGTAAACAAATAATCGGTATTTTATTCTTTATTAGATAATAACAAGCGGCCCGTCTGGTCAACAGTGAGCAAACTTTTACCTTTACAAATGTTATAGTAAAACTTCCCTCGAGAATCTCTCTGTCTATGGGTGAAAACTGCATAAAAATCCATAGTACATTTTGAGGAATTCGATCTCATACAGACACCCTTTGGGAATTTTTTTTATTTATAAAAACAATATTAGTGTCCGTTCAATTTCCCTCATAATTTGATTAAAGACACATGCCATTATTGAAATGAATAACTATTAATTATTTTCGTTTCTTTATTGCAAAATGGCTACAACCGCTAAGTATCCCCGAAGATGTGTTGATGCGAAGTTTGTAACCACTGAAAAAGGGGTCAGTTTGATTGGAAGCGAATACCGCATAGGTTTAGGGTTGCTACTTCAAATTGTTTTTGCCATCACAAACAAATACCCTGTTGAGCTCCGGAACTAGCATATACTGCTCTTTAACGACAGAGTGGCTGTGAGGTACAAGCCGGTCCGATATTAATTGCAACAAAATTTAACGTCTCAGTTACTATGTTAACTAACTACCTATAGTTAATAATATGTCTCGTCTAAACGTCTCTGTGCTTCAGAACGTTCGTAAAGCCGTCCCACGTCTAATCTCTCTCTGGACATTAAAACTTAGCACTCCCTTAGGGATAAGATAGTGATGAATTAGAGTGCACCTAATTGGAACTTATGCTCATACTCTTGCTTCGGGTTGCTTGCGGGGACACTATAAAATATTATTTTATACTAGTGATCCGCCCCCGCTTCGCCCGTAAATAAAAGGGTTTAGATTGCTAGTATTAGAAATAAAATGTACTCTATGTCCTGCCGTATTGATGTATCTTCCAGTGAAATCTTTATGAAAATTTGCGTAGCCATTCCTGTGATTACTCCGTATAAAAAAGTGCTTCTAAGACATTCAAAAAATTAAAAAATAGTTGTTTTAGTAGATCGAAAAAATAACTGCACAAGAAAATATCTACTTTTGAGATCACCGACAGATAATAGACATTGACAGATACTTAAATATTATTTATCTATGTAGAATCTGAGCAATTTTGCTAGTGGAGGGAAAATAGGAAGTCATTGTGTTGGTTGACAATGACTTATGTTTTAGAGGCTCACGTCCAGAAGTGGCTAGATAAACTATCATAATGAAGATGAAAAGTAATTTTAAAAACAGCCTATAAAATCCACTGCATGTCGCGGAGTTTTTTTATAGTATAGGGGTCAAACGAGAAAACGATGACTACAGATGTCCACTAATATCCGATAATGACTATGCCGATATATCCTATTGTGTAGAAAACTGATAGAGAGATGGGAATTATTATATCAGCTGGAATAACATACATTAAATTAAACTCTTTTACGTCGGACAGGTTTTATCCCCCGGTGTTAAACGATGAGGGTATTTGGGTATAGTTCATGTTTACGCTGACCCATTGCGGGATGGCAAACTTCACCTCCCATAAATATTGAGCCTGTATGCCGGCCTCTTGTCGGACAAAATATTATTTATAACAACAAGATCCATTTGGCTTGTAACAACGCCCATTGACATCCGCACGGTAAACGGTTATCAATCAATCTCTTCGCCCCACCCCCCTCAATGGGCCACAAATGGCTCCATAAACCGCACGAAACGCTAAAGGTATCATTTCAAAAGCGGTATCATGTGACCGAGAGGTGCCTCCCCAGTCGGGCCGGACCAAAAACAATGCACGAAAAGGACTACGTCTTAGTAAAACGCGACATCCTAGGGCTGATTGATAACTGGCCGGCACGAGGAACTTAAAAAAAAGATAGGCAAACAAAATTTATTACATTACATTCTATCACCTTTTCAAAAATAGAACACCAAATTTGAGCTTATTCAAACTGATAGAATTTTTCTGAGGGGACCTAGAACTTTTTTTGTCGTAAATTTTCTCAACATTAGAAAGAAACAAAATTAGTGCGGTGATAAAGCTTTACGTTTTAAAAGGGAAAACAGCAACCCAAATCGAAGTCAAGCTAGGCAGTATTTTAGGTAATACTGCTCCTGCGTTGAGTACAATTCACACCTGGATAACCGATTTTAAACGTGGGAGACAGAGCTGTGTAGACGCCAACAGGTCTGGCCGTCCAAATGAAGTCACGAATCCGGATATGATCAAAAAGATTTAAAAAAAGTCGTGGCAGATAGCAGATATAGTAAACATTTCCGCCGTTTTTAACATTTTACACCAACACTTGCGAATAAAAAAGCTTTGAGCACGATGGTTGCTGTGCTTGCTAACTGTTGACCAGAAGCAACGTCGAATGGAAGATTCGTCGGAGACGCTTAAACAGAGCCAAAGCGTTGTTTAAGCGTGATAAGGGTTTTTGCGTTATGTGACAACAAATGGAACATGGATACATCATTATACTCCTGAAACAAAAGAACAATTTAAGCAGTGGATTGAGAGCGGAAAACCTGCTCTGAAGAAAGCAAAAAACGGTTTTGTCAGCCGGCAAAGTGAAGGCGACTGTTTTTCGGTACGCTCCAGGGATTACTTTAGTGGCTTATTTGCAAAGAGGAAAAACAATAAATGCTCGTATTATGCTAGCTTGCTGCAAAAAATTTGTGAAGAAATCCAAAAGAAACGGCCTCGCTTAGCCAAAAATAAGGTTTTATTCCACTACGACAACGCACCTGTGCACTCGTCAAGGGTTACAGTTGCCAAACTCCATGAGTTGCGGTCCGATTGTTATCGCATCCCCCCTATTCTCCTGATCAACCCCGCGCGATTTCCACTTATTCACGATCTCAAGAAATGGTCAGGTGGCTGAAGATTTTCATCAAATAATGAAGTCATTTTCGCTGTAGACGAGTATTTTGAGGGGTTAGAGAAAATACTTTATCAAACTGGTGTAACGGCAAAGGAGAATCTCTGGATAAAATGCTTTGTGGTAGAAGGAAACTACGTTGAAAAATAAAATTGTGTCAAAGATTATTAAAGTTTTTTCGTCGTTTCCGACACTTATCAATCACCCCTCGTATGTTATCACAATGCGTTTTGTCAGAATCTGAAGAAGTTTAGTCAACTAATCCGACCTTTTAGAAGATTACCAAGTATTTTTATTGTAATGACATTCGCGTAACCTTAACAACGAACGAAAACGAACCAGGAAAGTGAGAAAGGCGTGGCAGCGGACACGACTAGTACATAATACGACACTTCTAGTCAGGGACTGTTTGAACTATTGTTCTTATTTAATAACAGGAATTATTACCATCAGTTCGAAGGGCAGTGGCAGGGGCTAAATATATACGTAGAAGAAAAAACATAATTTGTAATAAATTTACTTACCAAATTTACCGGCCTGAATTTCATACACGATTTTTTTATTTGAAAAATAAAACTTCGTTTATTTGTTTGAAGTTCCAACGGACGTCATATGTGTGTCTGTGAGCGATTGGGAATAATTGCACAATGTTACTTATTTATCAGATAGTAAAATATTAATATATGAAAGCAAACTTTAATTTCACATCACTATAATATGCAAATAACAACATAACTCCACTTTCAACCCGACTACAATTGCAAAAAAGGAGGGTTATAAGTTGCTTTATATCTGCTTATAAATCTTTCCAAAAGCATAAAGGAAAAGAAATCAAATGCCCTTTTCTGACACAATCAAAAATGTAGATAGTTACTGCGCAGTGTGATCATGGTTGTTTCATATTGTAGACAAAATTGAATGTAAGAACAAATTTCTGTCAATCCTGTTTTCAATACATTCTTGGATGTACCCAATGGATATTATAAATGTCGTGGTTGTCTCGAAACTTCGAGCGGCGGTAATAAAAATTGGGCATTAACAAAAGTGAAGGCATACCTGTTCTGTCCCTTACCATAGTCCCGTTATCGTCTAGTCCTGTTATGTAACATTATACGTGCACAGGTAATAACAGCGCACAAAAGTTTTAGAGAAAGGTACCAACGGGGCTTTTATCATCTGATGTTTTGCAAACGACATTATTTATTACAGTTTGAAGATATTAATGGGTTTATTTTCTAATTCCTTTAACACTATGTTCAAAATGTCATTAACTTGATGACAAAAATAATGATAAAGTTGAATGATTTATAGCAATTCCTTGTAAAGTTTTTTTGTAAACACATGTTTACAAAAAAACTTTACAAGGAATTGCTGATCAGATTGTAATTAAATTCTTTGCTATTATTGAGCTATTTGGCGTCTCCTGTTACGCAAATTTGTGTTTATCAATTTGTACATTATATTATTCGCTATAATTATGTTACACTATACGGTTCTTTATTCTTGCCCGCTGCTGTTTTACAGATATATTGTATTTGAAATTTTTATTGTAACAAATTAACATGTTCTTAACTAAGTATAAATAAGTAACGGAAGATGTTTATTATTATAAGTAGAAAGTGGTTAACATAATACTGCTTGGCCTCACATTCATTAATTTATGACCAAATAAACAGTTTTGGCGTTTATTGTTAAGTAGATAATAAGCCTGCCATGACCCTTTCATTTTTATTCGCAGTCATAAAAGGTAGGGAGATACAGCCATTATAAAATAGAGCTATTATTTATACTTAGTCACAATTTACCCAGAATAATTTCTATGACAATTGGCATCGTATATCCCAAAGCCAACCAAAGAATGTTACAATTGTCCCTGTTATGTTACTTTGAGAAACATTGAATGTATTGCTTTTGCATCTTACAATGCAAGCGCCACGCCCAAAATCTTGAAAACCTTCCCTTGGTTTTGGGATAGACGGTGCCGATTCTATCGAACTTAATATGGCTAGAAATAATTAAACACTTCTTAAGAGATTGGTGTATTTCTCCTGGATATACATAGTCTGGCCACAATTTCTCTCATTTTGGCGCCAATAAATTGCACAATATTTTCCGATATCACGGAGCGGAATAAATAAGGAGAACTGAATAGCTGTGATTACATGACACAAAGGAGGTATGGAGCCAAATGCAATTTTTAAAACTCTCCATACACTTGGTATGAGTCAAATGTTTGCGTACTGGCCGATTAATAGGTACAATCTCTACTCTGTTTGTGACAGAGAAATATCTGGCCGTCCACTTAGTATTCGCACGATAGAAGTGGCCAAAGCAGTAAGGGAAAGAAATCTAAGAAATTCTGTCCGCAAGCAAAATATTTTATCTAGGGAAGTAAAGATACCACATAGAACCATTTCACGAATTTTAAGAGATGACTTAGGACATGCATCTTGTAAGAGACACACTGTTCATTTCTTAACTGATAAATTAAAGATGAATAGGGTGGTGGAATCGAAACAACTAGTGAAGCGGTACGTACAAAAAAAAATTGTTTAGGGTTGAGAATTTGTTTACATTTGTGCAACATTTTAACAAACGTAATGACCTCTGTCTATATGCTCAATGTTAGGAAGGAAGCTTCGCAATTAGTCGACAGAGTGCATCGTGAGCATTATCCGACTTCAGCAACTGAGCCATATTGTTTGTGAATAATAATAATAATATTTGTGGACATATCACACCACGTT
>JAFELO010000262.1:1083360-1099158 GCA_017140195.1 Eumaeus atala | reverse complement strand
TCTCTATTATAGAAATATAAAACAAATACAAACATCCATGACCTAGGCGGGATTCGAACACGCGACCTCTGGCGTAACACGCGGGCTAACCGCCACGTTACCAACTGAGCCAGCCGGTCGTCGCTGAGCCAGCCGGTCGTATCTAAAAGGTATCAAAAAATTGGCACAAGTGTATCGAGATACCATTCCTGAGTAGGTATTTAAGCCACTTAATAACACCATGTTCAATAATCAAGTATGATTAATCAAGTAATTTTAGAGAATACTACTTGTCCTAAACGCCATGAAAATTCGGAGCCCTGAAACAATCCACACGATGGAGAGTGAAGAATTTCTCTATGGAAAGAGTGCGTGCTTCTATTGATAATTGGCTGCTACTGCTTTAAACGGTGAGGGCTAACCCTCACCGTTTAAAGCAGTAGCAGCGGTGCGAAAGAGTCGTGGGCCATCTCTGATTTAAAAAAATATATTTTTAGTAAATTGCATTTGCAGGCTTCTATAAATATTAGTATATAGCACGAGTAACGAGAGTAGGAGTGGTGAGTGTCGATGTACATTAACAACAATAACACATCTGCACGCCGGCTACCTAGTGGGGTAGCAAGAGAGAACGGAGTGTCACTCATCACAATCCTTACAAAGAGAGTAAGTGGCATATATTATGCCCCTTAAACCAATATTCGATGTATTAACTTTCCGGGCTACGCACTTTGTCACAATATAGACTTGTATAAATATAGAATATGCCATGGTGAAACAATGGAACGCTGAGAAGATCGTCTCTCCTTGGAAAAGTCCTATAAATTATTGCAGTAGCTACAAAATCGAACCGGGCAGTCCTGAGTTACTACGCAGTACAGAGGTACTCCTCTCGCGCACATGATATCGGCGTGGAGTGATGTCCATGTTGTTCCGTTGTTATGTAAAGTATGACAACCCACCTTATTAATCATATAGGAATGTTTAATGTTCACGTGTCCTCTTGCAAAAACTCACTTCAGGATAGGTGGCACTCGCGGGGTTTTAGTTGGTATACGGTTCATCCCCGAGTCGCACACACCAATCGGATCCCACCCAGGACCGGTGGCAGAGCATAAATGCATTTCCCTGTGAATCCAAAATATGACTTCAACAGCTAAATATTTTATTGGCTGTTACTCATCAACATCATGTCATCCCTTTCGTTCATCATTTAAACAATAAAAATAATACGTGTAGGAGAATAAATGGTTTACCTTAGTCTTGTGTTTGGTGCTCTGCGTGACCGTGTAGTATGATATCATTATTTCCTTGGCAGTATTAAATCACTCGTCATCCATGCCTGTAAACTATACATACATTGCAAGCCATTATTTTAGCGACTAGGTAATTTTCATTAATTAATATTACATTACGTAAATGATAGGTCAGTAATTTCAAAATTCCAAATTCGTCACATTCTCACGTCGCCTGTACGGCAGAGCTTGCGTTCTCCCCATGATGACCTACGGGGCCGAAATATGGCCTTTTAATTTAGGACCGGTCCGCAAGTTTGTGGTAGCTTAACGGGCTATTGAGCCTAATGTTGGGTGTTTCTTTGTCCGATAGAATTCGTAACTAAGTCATAAGAACTAAAGGATCCGATATCACGCGAAGAACTCGCTGAAAAGGGGGAAATATAGGCTCAATCTTACACTGTTACTAAATCTTTACTCTAGGCTCAATCTTACACTGTTACTAAAAAAAATTAGTATCAATTAATTAATTAATCATATACTTATAATGGGGGTCTAGACACTCGTTGAAAATAAGTGCAAGTTACAATTATATGGGCTCATTGGAGGGGAGGAGGAAAGGAGGGAAACGCATGTGAATGCTAACAGTGTGGTTATCCTTGGGAGTCGGTTATCGTCAGAAGTTTCTGGTTAGGTTCTTTTGTCCCTCTAGATTATAGGAAAGTCCGACCGCAAAACATTGACATTTTTGCAACATAATGTGTAATTTAGGACTATATAATAGTAATATAATTGTAGCTCAACGGGCTATTGAACGTGCTGTTGCGTGTTTCTCTGGCCGACAGAATTCGTAACTGAGTCACAAGGCTGAGGACTAAGGTATTCAATATCACGCGATGAATAGGCTAGCTTAAGCGGCATTGAGCTGGTCACACACTCAGAAGAACAGACTGCAGATGCGCCAGTAAGCTTCTGGAGTGGATGCCGCGTTTAGGAAAGCGAAGTGTTGGTCGACCGTTCACCAGGCGGGAAGACAATCTCTATGCAGTAGCAGGTCCGGGATGGATGCGAGTAGCAGGAGATCGGTCGTTTTGGCGTTCATTGAGAGATACCTATGTCTAGCAGTGGACCGATTAGGGCTGATAATGATGATGACGTATGTGTGATGTTCCCATTGTTCATTATGATAGGGTGTTTGCGTCCTAGTTTTGTTTTGTATGGCAGTATAATGGATGCTTCTTTATACCCGTAGCATAGTGAGACAGGCGATCAGTTCGACCCATTTGGCGACTACTGACGCTTATTAGCATCTGTAGGGCTAATGTTTCAGCCTCTCATCCTGCTGACCACTGGCTACTGACAATCAGCACGATACGCGATAGCGTAGCCTCTTTTAAGGCGGTGTTATGTGAGGGAGAGGTACCTACCCGGTGCAGTATGCAAATAGCCCCTGAACCGAATCAAGTGCAACCACTTTGCATAGATAAGCACTTAGTTATGTTAGTATGTAACGACACGTATGAAAGACTTGAATGACTGAACAACTATTCTAGTAGATTTTTTTAGAAAATTAAGTTAAGGTAAGGCGTGAAGTTGTGTTGTTGTAGTGGTCGATATATAGCCATGATAATCGTCTTCACCTTCAAAGTCATATTTATAAGAGTAATTATAAAACACATACGCAATAGGTATCAGGTATATTTAAAAGAAAGGGGGGGGGGGGGCAAAACAGCCGTCGGAGCCTTTTGTTGACTACCGACGCCCACGAATATCGCACAAATACTATTTATTATCAATGCCTTCTCTTCCTTTCCTCCTCCCCTTCAGTGGGCCACCGACTACTCACAAAATGCGCGAACACCGACACTGATGTTGTTACATTACAGCGGTACCATGTGAGCGACAGGTCCTCCTCCCTCGTGTATACTCCGCATATCGTACGGCGGCGCCGCGTATCGGTGCGATGGTAGAAGTGTCTGGCTGCAATCCATGGCACTACGTTTTATTTGAAGATAGGTTGGTATATCGGAGGGCGTGCAACGCGATCTGCACTTACGAGCACTTGAAACAATGACGAAATTTTGTGTGATTATTGTCTTTACTCATTGCAATGAATAAAAGTTTAAATTAACACGTGAAGCCGGTAGGTGGCGCTGTATTCTATATATATATCACTGTTCATAATTTTCCGTGCAGGGCGATTTCAAAAAAAAAAAACGATATGGGCCCACCGAATTGGATTACCGTACAAGACAACGTATGCTAAATTAGATAGTTTATTTATATACATTCTGTGGTATCCACTGTACATGTGCCTACAACGCTTAAAAGATTTTGGCACCCGATAGAAATATCCTCATAACCTGTTCGGGCATATCACTTTGACACAGTTGTATTAAATATTCTTGTAGCTCTTACTGCAGCTCAACACAGAAAGTAAGGGTACAATACCCTTACTTTCTGTGTTTGTTATGAGCTGTATGATTGAAAAATTTACAGTTGTTGAATTAATACTGTTTTAGTGGGTTTCAATAAATATATAACACTTACATTCGTAATAATTTATGTTATTTACACTAATACAATAGGCACTAATACAATTAATTAAACAGTAGGTTATGAATGAAAATGCCGAGTTGGTTCAACGATTTTCTTTTAGTCCTACTTATTTATTGAAAGCTATAGTGCATAGAAAAGGCATAGTTGTTGTATAAATTAAATCCTAACGAGAAAAGTAGCCCAGCATTAGTTCCCGCGAGTGCCGTTCGCGGTGCGCGGCGTTAGTGTCGGCGCAGGCGCATTGCTTGTAGGAAAGTTGCTTATGACGTTGAAAAGTATCACACTGAACCATGGTGAACCGAGGCCGCTGTCTTCCGCGATACTTGGCCTACTCACAAATTTGTCATTCTATCTATCCGTCACCATAATCTCTATCTGTGCTATCTGACAATGACTTAAACGCAACTACTTATCGCTGATAATAATTTGCACAAGATAAGACATCACTTCACCTTGAATAAACATTTGCGAACTTATCTTAGATGGAATACTCTCAAGCGTCGAAGCTTTAAGGTCACTTGCAATAAAATTGTAACCCGTACATGTACATGCCTAAATTCATTGTATTTTTCGTATTTAAATGGAAAGTCTCATTTCAACAAACTGGTTTGTAAAATGTATATTCAAAGGTCATTATTATAGTTCAATGACTTGTACAACGTGGAATTAATTATTTCGCTGATATTTTAAGCTCAATTCTAATATACAAACATTTCTCACCAGATTAGAGTGTCGCTGATCAATAAGGTAATTAGTGGGTAAAGGTTGTTAATACTTTATAAATGTAAAAGTGATGGTTTTATTTTAAACTTATTTTATAACTAAACTGAATGATAGCCGTTACTCAATCGATGTTGGAGCTGCGACGGAAGCAATTAAACAGCATGTTTAGGTTTAGTTCATTCTAAGTTCTAACATTTAACCATCCTTAGTTTTATTTTAACCTTTGAGTTTAAGTTAGTGGTTATACAATAAAGAAAAACATATTTTTTAAAATATATTATTATTAAATTATATTTTAAATGAATATTAAATATTAGTAGGAATAAAAGAATTACAACAAAGTATAGCTATTCAACAAGGTAGGCTTGCTCGATGCTTATAGAGTTTTAGATTCCCGGAAGTCTCAGAAATAATACCCATGCAATCTTTTTAATGAAGTAGAGTAAAAAGCAGTGCAATTGGAATTATAAAATTACATAGAACGGGTTCGGTTTCATGTTTTTGCACCCGTACATCCGGCGTTCTCGCGAGAGCTGCGCGATCAAACGACTTTTTCTGCCATTTTATACCATTTATGACAAACAAATGTATTTCGTCTAGTCAATATGTCCAAACAAAAATCGTGGTATTGTTCTACATTTCTAAAGCGAAAAGAATCATGATCTATTGATGTCTGAATTGACGTTTTATTTGAGCGTCCGTCAATATTTGTAATAGCGCTCATTTCCGTGCGAGTCGTGAGGTGTGAATTATCATGAACATGCGAAATGGAGATCAGGAGATAGTAGGTGGTGTGGCGTGGAGGGGGGGGGGGGTATGCAGTAACTAACGAAACGAAAATTTGTGAGGTCAACGAACGTGAGTGGCCGCGCCACGAAACGTCAGGTTGATTCACTTTTCATCTACGCTCGGTTCGCAATAAACTTTACATTAAAAATAACAAAATAAAACTCGCTTTGGAAAGTTGTTCAATTAATATATTATGTAGAATGAGTTATGATAATATTTTACATGAATTGGAGCGTTTTTTGTGTTTTAGTTACATTTACTTTTTAGATATATGTTAAAGAAATAATATTGATTTTTTCCTTTAAGTACTGTATGAACCTGAAATGGCTTTTAGAACTATATCTAGGGCAATATATATTGGGATCTTTATTTCCATGGAAAATCCATTGTGGTAATTTTTACGAGTCTAAAATGGCCACCTAGTAAGGTGAGCGGTGACTTCTAAATTACCACCTATCTGGTCTTGGGGCTATGGGGCGTTGCATGGTAACAGCCTTCAGCGGTGAAGGCGATGCAGAGTATTTGTCCTGAATATGGCGTCGCTGCTATGTCTTCTAGAAACATTGTATATTATATAAATATGACAAATTATGACACCAATACTTGACTTTTATTAGTCTGTTAAACATTACATTAAGGAAGATATTTGGGAAATTTTCAGACGGCTCGATAAGTGTAAAAATATATCGTTAATCATTAATTGAATAATCGATACAAAACAGTAAATACACATCACTTTTTAATTCAATCCCAAATAAGTCAACGTTTATCTAAATTACGACATGCTTTAAACGAGTACTGAAACCGGCAGATGATACAATTGGCAATTCATCAGATTTATAATTCTACTTTTTCTTCCCTTCTGTGATTTTTTTTAATATTCAACATGTGGCAACTCATATACATTTTGTTATGTGAGCGGTAACTCAGAAAGCATTCAGTTTTTACTTTTATCGAGTACTTAAGCGGCACAGTGAGTTCGACGACCCCGCGGTGGCTGTGTTTGGCGGGAATTTTGCGGTCGCTACTTACGAGTATATAATACAATTACAATTTTTAGATATAATAACATTTTACAACTTTTCTCTTTATGATATTGTATATACCTAGTTATACGACATTCCCTAATATACATACGTACATACGGGTGTCAGTAACGAAATTAGTGCATATTTATTGCAAACAAAGATATGGATAATTTGGTGATAGGCAGATGAAGGACCGCGCGGTCTCTTTAGTCGTGATAATAATAGTTAAATTAGATATTATAAATATTCTCACATCGGGATGCATCTACCTCATTTGCAGGAGACAGGGAGGTCGGATCCCTTTTTCACCACTAACTTATTTTCGTCGCCCGACTAGAGATCAGAGCAATCCGATGAAACTATGTTCAGTCTTTCTTCGCTTCCACAGAATAAGTTCAGGTCCGAAACAAGAAAAAATATCTGGTGGTAAAAGCTGTTTGCCAAACACAGTTTGATCAAACACCTATCTTAATTCCGAACCTAACATAATACAGCAATAGAGTACCTAGTTAGACCAGGCCAAACAAGGCTAAAATTTAAATTAGTCCCTTGAATATTTCCTGAGATCCGTCTGCAAGCTGGTTATCTTTAGTACATTATTTCCTCATAGGAAATGCTGTTAACACAAAACACATAAGTGAGCAAAATTTGGTGTCATCCTGAATGTTCATTGTGACCCTGACGTGTGCTAGGAGGCTGTCACAAAGATGTCTGTACCGTTAATGAACACTTGCTGAAAAATAATTCGGTTACGTCAGCTTTTAAACGACGAAAACCGCATCCACTTCGACCATTGATTTAAGCGCTAAGATGATATGAATAGACTGTTCGCCTTTTTTTTTGTTAATGCGGGGAAACGCGTTTACGCGCCTTCCCTGGCCCTGGATGGGGTCCAGTGGTGTGTGGAACTCGCGGCACATGATATTGCCGGATACCCATAAAAATAACCGCGAGTGCTATCAGTGCCGCCCTTGGTGAGGGGCCCCGGAAAAACAAATCATCAGGGCACCTCGATTGCTAATCAGTCCCGTAAGGGACCGACTCATCCTCTACAGCAGAGTTACCCCGCACCACAGGACAACCCCGCCAACTTTGGGACAACTTTGGGACAGTACATTGGGACGAGGTTCCCATACTCGTCCCTTGCCCCGTGCGCAACAGCGCCTCCTCCTGTTGCACTGTGGTCCCCTCTTCTTATAAGAGGGGTACTAAGAGCGCTTCCTACTTCTGCTCTTTAGCCCCCTCTTCTTATAAGAGGGGTGCAAAGATCCCCTCGGTTCAATTGGCTATATAAACCGTAGGCCTAGCGTAACATATCACAACATACCTTAACCCACTCCTTGTTTTTTTATTAACTGAGGGACTTAAAAATATGTTTGCACTCATGAGAAGTCAAAAGGTATGCTAAGTGGGCGCCATGTTGTCCTAATAGAATAGGTACCTATATACACAAATGTTCTATTAATTTTAGTATTGTAGGTAGGTAAAATTGTTCTGCAGGCGTGTTGCTCCCCTGCCCTCTCCCCCTCCAATGGGCCACAGAAAAATCACAAACCGTACGAAACGCGTTAGTATCTATACTCTCAACAAATTTTCTAATTTGAAAATTAAGTAACGATTTTAGGAAATTGCATCTTTTATAACGCAATAATAAGCACACAGCTGAAATGCGAGTGCACAGTCGATAAGTGAACATCAAGATGTTCCACATCGTAGTCACCGACTTCCCCCTGATAACTTTCCCAATAAACCAGAACGTGGTAAATCATTATTGTAGTCTAGTGGTGGCTGGCAAAAACGCTCGCACTTTCCTAAATGGCCTCCATATACAGGACTACAAGAAAAGAGAGAAATCATATATTGAACACGGAATCTGGTTATGCAATTATTATCTGCTCATTATCTTACTTTTTTTTTTAAGCAATATCTTAAACGATCTATCAGGTCGTCTAACGCGTGGTAACTATAGTCGAGACGCCAATTCCATTGGAGATTGTAAAGCCTTACCCCTCATTACTCAATCCTCCCTCTGTAATATATGAACTTTCACAAAGTACACGAAATTTAATAGCGTAGCCATTCACGATGGTATAATAGGAGTAAGAGGTAGTTACCAGGGTTGTCAGCACGATGGGGCTGCAGTGCAGTATTGATAAATCATCGCCATCCTTAATTTATTTATATTAGATTTTATCCCACAAGCATTCGACATAACCGCATTGCTACACGAAAATGGCCTCGCATATTTATTAAGTGTTTTATTTAAGTGTATTATTGATCTAATGAAATTATTTTGTAATGTTTCCTACAATTCCTACAGAAAAAAAGAAATAATATTTATTCACCGAAATACAAAAATAATGTCACGTAGTCAGTAAAGTGTCCCGACATATTCTACCGTTGCGGGCGTGCAAATATGTCATACTTATCTAAATATTATTTTATAATTTTTATTCTGTACGTCACATTTGTATTATGGATAGCAATGCTAAATTACATTCTTCATCGGACTTCCGACGCCCATATACATCCACATGATTGTGCTTCCCATATCTCCTCCAATGTGCCATTGGAACGCACACCGCAGGAGACGTGAAAGTATAGGTGTCACTTTGCGGCGGTGTCATGTGACCGAGAGCCATCTTTCTGGTCGTGCTGGTAAAATTTTACCTGCAATGCAACATGACACAAGATCTTACTGTACAGCTATACCCTAATTTTTGCGGAACGCAAAACAAGGATGTGAAAAAAATTGCATAACGAAGAAAAGTCTTTAGGCCAGCCATTATTTTTTATAGTATGATGGGACAAATGAACAGTCAAGCCTTTTGCTGCTACGCATATGTGTTGCCCTTATTTCATTCACCCCACCGACAGGTTACCCGAAACGAAACCGCACGAAATGCGACAGGTACTTCTCTGGACGTGCTGGTTTTGTTTGGCTGCAATGTAGCACGGCCTCACCTCACCTCATCTCATCTTAAGTCTGTTAGAGAATAATAATCAAAAAATTACCGCTTCATGAGTCAGCCAAGTCAGGTCGACGTTTTTCCTGGTTGATAGAAGGGATCAGAGGCTTTTTGAAGAATTTATAATTTGTGTCACAAGAAATCCACCGTTATAACATGCGCGTATAACACATTCAGTTGTTAGAGTTACTTAAGAACAAAATTGTTCGTAATTGAAATACTTACTGAGTATGTGATTTATATCATCTTATGGAGATTATCTTTTACATTGTAACAAACCACTAAATTAAGATTTTTGATATTGTCATGAACATTAAAATTGCTAAAGGGATGTTATTGCTTTCGGACTATTTTTTTTGCACTTTACGACAGAAGTCCGTGCGTACGTGTGGGTATGCTACGCTATGAAAGCTGTCCGTTTAATTTTCCAGAGAATTGTAACGGCTAAGGAGTGGGTTCATATGCAAAAAATCCGTTTCAATGGATCAAATATACTCGTCCTAGGTCAAGCCACGTACATAAACACGCACACATACAACCATATGTAGCATGTCTGCACAGCATAGGGAACATCACTGAAAAAATGCTGGAAGTTTAATTTCATTGAATGGGAACATGAAATGAATTTGCTTTCGTAGCGTTAAGAAATAAATAACTTTTGGGAAATACACAAAGAGAAATGTTAACTGTTGCTTGTGTGCAGAATCTTGACAATAAGGCTTTGATTCCGTTCTGCTGTAATGAATGTAATTAAATTATAATATTCAATAACTTATAAGAAGTTAATAATAAAATTGGTAAATTTGTACAAGCTAATAGCAAAGCCATAAATGGAATAAATTTAAAGTTTTGACTTTGGTTGAAACGCGCCGTGACACTTAATGAATATCTTAGCGAATCTTACATTTAATGAAAATCTGAATCTAAAGAGATTTTTTTAAATTAAATTAAAAATAAACCAACAGGTGCTATAGTTATAAGAAATACTAATCTATTCTAATAATATAAATCTAAAGTGTTTCTTTGTTAGCTTGGCCTCGCTAATCTGAAGACCCAAATTGAAAAATATTTATGCTTTCAACAGTCAATTTATCAGGGAAGGCTGTAAGTTGTGTACAGTGACGCTACGCTAGGAGCGGAGGTACACGGGTGAAACCGCGGGGTGATGCAAGTTAAAATAATTTAATTAAAGTATAAAGCAATTAACCAATCAAATATCAATGTACTAAAGTCCATAATTGTGAATTGTGGAGCCCACCCCTAGTATTTCCGTAACGATACGTATACACTTTTCTTCAAGGAAAGAACCATCATGTCTCTCTAAGACTGACAACCAGCCTGCAAAGCCTTGCTGTTTGCGGAGGTCTATGGACGATGATAGTCTAGTCCTATTAATTTTCCACCATTGTAAATAAAATGATTTTGATTTCTAGTTACAAGAAGGTATTTTTATTAAGAGTTAGTGCCATACTGCATTGCTGCAGAATGGGGCAGGCTCAAACGGTTAGATTTGTTGTCTTGTTGAGTGTAGCCGGTGGCCCATTGGAGGGGAGGAGGAAATATTGGCAACGCATCACCTTAGTAATTATTCGGACGTTCATGGATATCAGTAGTCTCGTATTGCGATTGCTTCTACTGCTCTTTTGTACCACTATACAATACAAAAATACAGTTACTCCATTTTTATCTGATAAAACAGATTACGAGTAGTTTCAAGACGTCATGTCAAATGTATTAATTTAAGTGAGGGAATAGCACTTAAACACGTAAAAGTGTCATGCAAGTTGTTGCCAGGCATAAACAAACAGTCATGGCCTGCCGGTAGTCATCTGAACGTGAATAACGAAGCCCATAGAAATCCACATAGACTTTTTACATACTTGTCACGCTCCTTTCGTCTTATTCTCTAATGAGCCAGACACCCGCACACCTTACGAAACCTTGTGAGCAAGACGCATCCTCTCGGTCAGGGCGGCCGAATTAGGCTACAATGCAGAAATGCGACTCGAAGTTTTCAACAGTTTTTCGTAGGTAGTCCATGGCTTCGCACTCATATACCTTCTTTCAGCATTTCCGATTCTTATGCCTTTTTGACTTGGCTCTGTGGACAAAAGAGTAATCACAGACATATGGTGACTATTGACGCCCATTAGCATCCGTTTCGTTTAAATGGGCCACAGCCTACTCACAAACCACATGAAATATGACAGCATACCCATCACTTTGTCAGCCGAATTAGGCCGGCAACCTATAGTGCCGGACAAATCGACTGCTATGCAGCATGACATTACCTCCTACTGTCCCAACATATAGATAATATATGATCATTCATAAGAGACACAAACACAACCTGAGATTATGCCACAGAGGCAAAAAGTTGACTTGCGCGTGCGCATCGTAGGAGTATAATAGGCGCAAATAATATACTTGTTCAACAATTATAGCGCTTACGTTGTAGTCACTTGTGCGCCCTTTGAGCACAGATTGTCGACGTTAATTTCTTCATGTTGAAGAAACCGGAGGTGATTTTTTTATTTTATATTCTTGTTCAAAGATGAACGCTACATTCCTTGATGTGGTATTAAAATAATGATTTCTGGGGTTCCACAGTCAAACGGCAAGAAATGGCTCTCTCCGTCAGTCTATCTGCCTGTGTGACACAGCGGTTCTATTCATATTTGTATGTTTGAAATTTTGAAAAGGGGCGTATGCTATGAACCGTGTAGTGTAAATTATCAAGCATGACTCTGAATACCACGCACTTGGTCGGTCTATACCGACTTAACTGGCTCTGTCATAAGAAAATATAGACATAAGGAACGAATCACAAAATATTTTTTAGGGTCTGGGACGAGGCCACTTTACCTATCGTGTGCGAGCTTCCCCAGACGTCAGACTTGGGAGATGAAGGATACCGCGGTCTCTCTAGGCATGATAGTAATTGTTAAAACAGCCATTATAAATATTCTCACATCGGGATGCATCTCTCACATCTATGGGAGAAGGCCTCTTTACAACATAAACTTAATCACGTCGCTCGACGAGCACTTACTGCAATTCGTAGAAGCTATATTGGGCTTATTTTCGCTTCAATAGCATAAATGTAGGATGCATCTCTCTCATGAGAGAAATGTATCCCGATACAAGAGTTGTAATAGCTAATCTAACTATTACAATCATGGATGGAGGTACCTCCGTCTCTGCCGAAGGTAGCTAAAGCGGCCTTGCTTTTGACGTGAAAGATTAGCATGTGAAGAGGATTGTTACCAAGAAGTCAGTGTGTGTACACACACTGTGTCTTTTTTAGGTGTTAATCGCCTTCAAAAATGAGCAGACAATCAGTTTCACCTTACTCAATTGTAATAGTTAAGTAATGATCAAATGTATAGTAGTAGGACTAGCAGTGATATTGATAATGTTATATTGAAGAATGAACTCAAAATGGCGCATTTCAAAATTCAAGAAACAGTTAATATGTGAGTCACTTGGTTTTCTGCAAAGCACATTGTCGCACTGTTATGCTTTTACAACTATGTTCATTGGTCTCTGTTATTTATTTCCTCCTGCCTAAATTTTCTACAGTCAGACATTAAACTGTTGTATGGACATTGTTTAGTTACGATACGGGTAGGTTTGCATTGTTCATTTTGGCGTTCAATGTTCATTAAAAACTACTGATGGTGTAATGGTAATCAATCACAAGTTTTTCAAAGTAGGCTAGAAAAAAAAGAGAAGGGTTGATGATCACAGAAAAAATTGCCAGCTTGCGAGCTGAACAGTTCCAGCGTCCTCCTCAACGAGACATCACTGTCTCGCAGATGGAAGCCATGGTTCCCCAGACTATGACTTTCCAGAACTATGTTAACATCGCTGAAAAGCGTACGGTTCATCCTTCCCAAGGCCCGAGCCAGGTCTTGACGCTGCACGACCCATTTAGTGTACACCCAGAGAGTGTGCACAATTATTTTTTTATAGTATACTGGGGGGGGGGCAAACAAGCAATCGAAACCTACCACCGACCATATACATCCGCACAATTACCCTCCTTTCTTCCTCCAATGCTTCTCTGGGGTGTTGTAAGTACACACCACCGAGCACCTCAATTTGGCATGGCTACCTCTAACATTCATACATTGATGGCATCTACCTTTAGACGTCTCGACACAGGTAATCCAGACCTAGTGAATCGTGCAAAAGGTGAGTGGTCCTGCGGTCCAGGAGCGAGTGCAGTTTTAATACAGTGTATTTTACGTATCGCCACTGAACCGAACTCTCCCCGCGCTTACAAATTGATGCGTCCTGTCCACGCTGGTGTATGCGATGAGCTCTTCACTTGAGAGGTATCCCCGCATGCTCTTATCTCTAAAGTGAAAAAACACTCCAGTGAACTCTCCAGCCTGCTCTCAAGCAGATCGCCAACATCGCGCGTTACGTACGCTGCCTCCCTTACTGCTGCCTACCAGCGGCGTTAGCTTCTCCGAAATTAAGGAGGAGCTGGACGATTGCCACTACCACCCTCACACCTATTTTCTTGAGTTGCGAGCGTTCTCCGTCGAGGCTGAGCCTTAGATATTTTATGCCTGCGACGAAAAGACTAAGAATTACTGTACCAACGAGAGTAAATTATTTTTTTGTTCGTATCGATAGATATCGGAGCCATTTGGTGATTGACTAGAGTCATCGACTCAAACTTCCGATCATAGACGGCACTATTGATGGTTGGTGGTCCATGTGCTTTGCCCTGCTCCTCATGCTCCTCAGCGGAACATCAGCAAGTACAGAAAGTACAATAGCATAGCCATCATTTTTATAGGCGGTAGAAGTAACTAAAACTTTGGCTTCTGTTCCTAAAAAACCTGAAGAACAACAACAACAAGGGACTGATCCTATGTCTTTTTAGTCAATTCTTGACTTTTGAGAATCTTTCTGCTCGTAATTTTTTTCATAGTATAGGATTCAAACAAGCAATTGGTGCCTATCGACTACCGACACCCATTAATATCCGCACAATAACTATGCCTATACGTTGTTCTCTCCCCTCTACTGGGCCATCGACTACTCACAAATAGCACGAAACGCAACACCAAAGATGCCACTTTACGACGGCACCATGTATGCGAGTACCTCATCGAAGTCGTGCCGGGCCAACTCCGCTGCAACAGAGAATGGAACCTCTTACAAAGTTCATTATTTACGTGTATAGTTAGCTCAGTTTGCTCCCTTTTCATTACTTCGTTTTATTTATTTACATATATCTTATTTTCTATACCAATACTTGCAAAATTATAAGGTACACATAATATAATATTTCTGCTTAGACTCATTATTTTTTAATTACATTAGACAATCTTCAATCTCAAAAATATACGTTTTTTGTTATATGT
Source organism: Eumaeus atala (assembly GCA_017140195.1). Lineage (NCBI taxonomy): Eukaryota > Metazoa > Arthropoda > Insecta > Lepidoptera > Lycaenidae > Eumaeus > Eumaeus atala. The sequence continues at coordinate 1,084,492 of JAFELO010000262.1, read as the reverse complement.
TTAAATTATATAAAGATTTAAGCATTTATAGCTTAACAAACAAGAAATAATTAAACAATAATACATGTTAATACTCTAAGTTTAACAAAATGTTTAAAGATCTTATAAGTGTTAGCAGAAATCACTTATTTAAATTATATCTATGTTTATTTATATAAATGACTAAGGCTTTTAAGAAACTGCAATAAATATTATATGGAATATTGGTACAATAATACATGTTAATACTCTAAGTTTAATAAAACGTTTTAAGATCTTAGAAGTGCTAGCAGAAATCACTTATTCAATTATATCTATGTTTATTTATATAAATGACTAAGGCCATTAAAAAACTGCATTAAATATTATATGGTTTACAGCTAACAGATGGATGTTTACTGACACTCGTATGTGCAATGGCGCTAAGATGGATCGTGGATATTGCCTTCGGCAGCTAGCGGTTCGCAAGGTTTAGGTTCACGCGAGTTCATTGCCATAGTTTTGTAACCCTTCTTGTGTAACTCGCTCTCCGCGGCCCTTCCCGCCTCTCACTTGTGCTCGTTACCGCGGATTGTTCTCTGCATAACTGTAAGTCATCTGTAAATTAAAATAATTTTATTAATTTTTATTATTTTAATTATTGTAATCTATGTATGCATTATTTCGACGGGTTTTATTTTCATTTCTCAGGTTGATATGATTTGATGCGAAGCATGGTGTATGAGTGGTTATAGGGTGCGGAAGGCTAGCGCGGCGGCGGGCGGGTAGGCCGCGGTTCCGCATCTGCGGCCGTCGACCCCACAGGCTGTCGAGAGTATCGAACCGCACAGTTACGTCAGCGCTGCCTACACGTCTACGACACGCTACGAGAACTTTTACAATACTTTTTATCTATAGGTTTGGCCCGCGGCTACGTGTAATGTTCAAGTAGATATAACTCGTATCAAATGAAATATTTTTATATCTATTATACAAATGGAACCTCTGTTCCATTTGTAAAAACACGCTGTACCCTGTAAAATGTCTGTGGCAAATATATATTATTATTTATTTATTAAATAACAATCTTATTGTCTGTAAACTCAAACAAACAGTTTTAAGAATAATATAAATGGACTATTTTAGTATAGTTGAATGAACGTATTGTCACTTC
>JAFELO010000262.1:1017016-1083337 GCA_017140195.1 Eumaeus atala | reverse complement strand
ATCACAATAAAATATACAATATACTAAACTATATATTTGTTACAGATTAAGATCACAAGGGAAGTTCCCGAGGGATAAACGTAACTCGCGTGTAAAGCTGCGTGGCGTAGCTAGTAGGAAGTAGTGAAATGTCTGGTTGCAGCGGAATAATTGGGCCGGCACGACCGGGGAGGTACCTCTCGCTCATTTGATACCGCCGGAACGTGACCTCCACGGTGTCACGTTTCGTGCGGTTTGAGAGTAGCCAGTGGCCGATTAGGGGGGAAGTGAAAAAGAAACACATGGGCGTAGGTAGTTCTAGAGCGGGTCCGACTGCTCGTTTGTCCTATTACTGTCTTATACTATTAAAAAATCCTAATAATATTATAAACGCGAAAGTTTTCAGGTGTGTTTGTTTGACTTTCACGTATTTGCTACTGAATAGGATTTAATGGAGCTTAGCAGGCATGTGGCTTATACATCGGTACACATATGCTATGGAAATAATAACCTTTGCTCGTGGTTCTTTTTTATAGCATAAAGGGGGCAAACGCGCAATCAGAGCCTTTTCATGACTACCGACGCCCATGGACATTCGCATGATTGAAGCAAATGCGTTGCCCTCCTATCATCCAGTGGGCCGCCGCCTACTCACAAATCGTACGAAACGCGACAGAATAGATGTCACTTTGCGGCGGTATTAAGTGAGCGAGAGGTACCTACCCGGTCGTGGCGGCCCAATTTCTTTGCATGTGAGGATGTAGTGTCATGCACCACGCATGGCACTACCTCTTGCGAATTAATGGACGTTGTGCGGTTAGCAGCTAGTAGTGTATAAAAGCTTATGAAGTAAATATTTCTCGAAACCGATGAGTTCAAATAGTGTTGTGCTTTTTCCGCTCAACGATTAAATATGATCCACAGTAAACACGATGCAGTCATCGACCCGCACTTCACAAGGCCACGCTTACTACACGCCACCTGCTCTTATGCACGTGACGTGTACTTTTGTAAAGTAAGGTTGCTGCTTTGTTGCAGATTCTGGCTGTTACGGGCAAGTAACCCTCGCTCATACGTGCGTTTGTGCGGTTAATTAATGACAGCAACACCGATTGCGGTGATGGGTTGTAAAAAGGTTATTTGCGTAGTTTATGATTGCCGAGTATTGTGGACATCATCGGTCATCAATATGCTCCCCAACAGTAGTCACCAAAATCCTTCGGCTAATTGATGGCTACTTTGTGATATTACGAGTAAAATCGCAATCATTTCAGTTCTATCGACTTCGCTCTCATACATTTGGGTACATAAACCGTCTACGCCCCGTGGTTTCAAACAAACGCCCCTAAAATGCATAAGAAACTCTCGTAGAAGGGAGTAGTAAAAGTAAAGAGGGAATAATATATAAAATAATTTTTTTTTTCGGTAAAAGGGATTTCATGTGATATCGCTTACTGTAATCTATGTTAAGATTACTTGTTATCTAAATCCTTACAATTTTTTGCAAATTTAAGAAGATGTAATTAACACAAATATAGAACCGTCACTTCAAAGCACCGCAATTAAACGTCAAAAATAAAATAGATAGAAGATTTATTCCATATTTTTAGTGTCATAGTAGATAGTACTCGCTATGTTGCGATGGTAATAGAGAAGAAGATAAGTTTTGTGAGGTATTTGGTTAAAAACCGGTCCGCAATTTTTGGATTGGAATACTATTTTTAATGCGGTTTTCAGAAAGTACAACAGGCACTTTGCTGAAAATTAATCAAAAGCAGTTCAGCAAAACATAACATAATCGCGGACATAACAATAATAATACATGCATATGCACAGATGGGCCTGACAGACTGGAGTGGACGCCGCGTTTAGGAAAACGAAGTGTTGGCCGACTGTTCACCAGGTGGGAAGACGATCTCCGTGCAGTAGCCGGTCCGGTATGGATGCGAGTAGCACGAGATCGGTCGTCTTGGCGTTCATTGAAAGAGGCCTGCGTCCAGCAGTGGACCGATAACGGCTGATAATGATGATGATGATGACACATACATAAGGGTGGAACTGTGAACCTCTTTTTTAAGTCCGTTAAGGAATAAGTAACATGCAAAGTTCCGCATTTAGGTATAATTTTAGTAGAAGGATACCGATTCCAACAAAGTTAGTGAATTTTTTCAAGAACTTTAAACATTTCAATCTTCAACATTTGCTCTTTAGAAGGTTTCGGGATAGGAAGAACGACCCCTTGGTTGGTACTGAATTAGTCCTAACGCAGGATCCCACAATTTCATCCTATAAAAAACCCTACATACGATTAAGACCTGCTCATTACAAGAATGAATGCTGTCAACGGTCAGGACACAAGTTACACTGTGAAAAATACGGCATATAAAATTCGTCAAATACATGAGGTTAGCTATTCCCGGTGACTCCGGAATGCGTATTTACGTCTTTGGCCCAGGTGAGGCGGAGGTAAATAGTGATTATTTTCTGACCTGAACTTATGCTGTGAAAGCGAAGATGAGGCCAATACATCTCCATCGGATTGATAAGAGCGCTCGTCAGTCGCCGGGCGACGAAACTAAGGGGTCCCTTGGCGTGTGGGCCTACGACACATACGACGCACACACTAACGAGAACCACCGCGTGTGACATCCTCCACCTTTGGTGAGATGTCTTGGAACCACTTGTTGCACGACTTGTTAATTATAAGGATACCTCAATAATTTATCAGTCTATTAAGGGACCGACGGTACCTAGAACATTTTGACCAACTTAGTACAGTGTACTGTTAATGGGAATTGTCTACTTCCTAGCCCTAGCCTAGTCATGTGACATGCAGCATTGCAGCCGAATTGGGCCGGCACGAGCGAAGAGCTAGGTATCTCTCACTCACTTGATGACGCCGTAAAGTGACAGCAGCTTCTCTGTTATGTTTCGTGCTGTTTGTGAGTAGCCGATGGCCCATTGGTGTGCACAGAGAAAGGATGACAGCGCATCTGCATAACAATTTTACGGATGTTTATGAGCGTTGACAGCCATCAGGAGACCCCCGACTGATGTTGGCTTCTGAGCCCTATCGCCACGACAAGGCGATGTAACCGCCATTTATCAAGTGGGGAGGTGATATAATCAGAAGAAAATAGAAGGAGTAAGAAGTAATTCCAGTTTCCCTTCCTAATAAGAGCTGCAGACAGCACAAAATTGCAATGGCTTAAAATAAGCCATGTGAGGGCAACTACTACGCACCACGGATTTTTTATAGAATAGGAGGCTAACGAGAAATCGGAGCGTCTTTATGACTACCGACACCCATGAACATCTACATTATTACTATGCTGATGCGTTGCCCTCCTTCGCCCCACCCCCCACTGGGCTACCGGTTACTCACAAACCGCACGAAACCCGACACGGAAGATGTCATTTTACGGAGGTATTATTTGAGCGAGAGGTACCTCCCCGGTCCTGGCGGCCCAATTCCGTTGCATAGGAGGATGTAGTGTCATGTACCATACATGGAACCATCCTATGCAACATGACACTACCTCTTCCTATGTAGATAAATGATAATTTATATTGACTAGGCCTTATTTTATCTACTGTGTTGATATAATTTCTATGCTTTAGCTAAGTTTATTTACTGCCAGTAATAATTAAGACGGAATTGTTTAAGAGCAAGAAAATTCCCGACGTTGTGCATGGAGTCACAACAGTAAACTCCCGTAATACTACGAATGTTACTCAGCATTACGTTTTGTTCAACCTACCAAAGACCACACTCCCATAAGATGCGATGTGCGGTTAGTTCATTTTCGTCACCTACGATCAAATAATCCCAGAGAGTCGACGTTGCCAGCTTAAAATTAAAAAGGTTGCTTCAAAAGTTGCAGTGACCAGTTAGAAACGGAGAAAGGTTATGATCAACGCCTTACCGGTGCAATTCAATGTTTGTTCCGGGCGCATGGGAAAAATTTGATAATTTCCGCCCTTTGGCTGTGTTAGACCATCGGTAATTTTTTTTGTTTAGATATGTCTGGTTGGTGATGTCTATTGGGTTAAATATTTTCGTAATCTTCTGTCTTGAGGTCTTAAAAAGTTTAAATGTGATGGGTTTTTGACTTATATACATAACTGCCCGGCGTTGAATTTATAGATGAACTGATAAAACTCCGGCAAGAACTAGTAAGTCAATACAGAGACTGACCGCGCGGTAAGTTTTTTATAAAAAAATCCAGCAAGCTGGCTTTGCTAACATTTACGTCGCGCCGTGTCTATGTTGAGTTCATACTAATGAATCGATAGTCCTGATAATTTTTAACATGACCGATTGTCTGTCTATGAAAGAAAAATATCATCAACAGACTTTATACCTTCGTTTAATGTAGGCCGAGTTATAAAACCAATACTATTCCCAAATACAGTCGAAAATATGTAAGTGCATCAAAATTTGGGCTGTACACAACGGTACACATATGGGGTCACCGTTCTACGTTGAACTTGCATTTATAATGGCAACGTATTTCCAAACGCTTTGTTTTCAACAAATATAATGGTTACTAAACGATGTTCCCGATACTGTGAACTCGCAATCGGTCATACGAGCGGCTGTCGGCCAACAAAAGTGCTTTCGGGCGAGTAACGGGACCCGGCGGAGAAATGCTCTACGAAATCGAAACACGCGGTCCCGTTAGCCGGTCCTCGCCCTAACAGCTTGGGATGGTTTCGTATCTCCAAGCCCTTTTATTGTTCGCTATTGTAAAAATGAGCAGATATTTTGTTTCTACGTTCTGTATATCACCTAAATCGAAAATGCTTAAATACGGCAGTAGAAAAATTGACAAAGTAAAGTAAAGTAGTAAAAAAAATTGGGTGAGAATTAGGCAAACGAAAAAAAATTGTTTTAAAGTCTGAAGAATAAATTGCTTTTCATATGATATATTGTAACATATAAACAATGTTAGAGAGTAAATAAGATTATTTCACTAAAACCGACTTTGTACATAAAAATATTATTGTAGTAATGAAATTCTGCAGCGACATCTGGTGTTGTACCATTGTACTACCATGAAACACGTACGGCGATAATACACCTTACTTGTAAAAGTGTCCAAGTATTTTCACAGATGGCGCTTACTACAGAAAAGTTTACAATGTTTATGCATACTTTATTTCGGAGGCAGTATTTCGGAATGAGCTCGCTGTGGTTTAGATAGTACGTACAGTTAATAAAGACGTACAAATGAATTAGCTTTTTGGTCATTATTTATGTAGATTAGTATTTATTTATCGGATAAAATGAGGCGGCAAAAGGAAAAATTGGACAGAGAAAACACGTAAAATATGATACCATGCATTTTCTTCAAGAAATATACCGAAGGGTTTTAGGTTTTATTGCGCCGTATATATGTGTAAAACGCGCAGATGTTCACTTCAAAGCAGTAAGGAATAGAAGAAGTAAAACATCCGCACAGCTAAAGGTTACACACGCTAAAATTTATAAAGCGTGCTTAGAATTATCTCAGGCTTAACTAACGAGCTAAGACAAATTTCATAACTTCGAAGCTTGGCCGAGCTTTAGCTGAATGACTAGACTTGAGTGCCATCTACACGACAACTGCGTACATTCATTTCAATTAGCATCTTTCGGGTATGCGTAAAATGCCAAACGTCAAAATATTGTCTGAGTTTAAACTTATTAGCAATGTAGCGATGTACGACTATAAATTTGAAACAAGATTGTGCTGAGCTCATCCTTAACTAAACCTATATTGCACAAAGTCAGAGATAAGACTAAGCACGCCATATAGATATTGATAGCCACAGATTTGCCGTCGCTCGTCCACACAATTGCCACAGTAAACGCCAGTATTATGTGAGCGGCGGTTTCCACTACGGTGACGGCCCATGAACATCGACATCCACATACTTCTTACTATGTCGATGTGTAGCTCGCCTTCCCCCCAAGGGGCCACCGGCTCCTCACAAACCGCACGAAACGCGATACTGAAGATGTCACTTTACGGTGGCGTTTTGTTATATTTCTAGTAACACTCTAGACAACATGAAAATAAATTTTAGTACCCTTACTACCTACAGTATTATTGCATTGCTTTTTTTGTATTTTCATGCTGTATCGAAGCCGCATTGGATCGTTATGGCCGGAGATCTCTCACTCAACGCCTAGCAGTGACTAGACTGACACGTATGCCGTTGCTTTTTGTGCGGTGTGTGCCGCTTATTGCGCGTACGCAAAAGGCTCCGGCTGCTTGTTTGCCCCCCCCCCTTATGTTATAAAAACTAAGTTGCTGTAAGAAGTAGTGCCACGCTGCAAAGCGATTGAATCGGGCCGGCACGACCGGGGATGTACCTCTCGCTCACATGACACCGCCTCAAAAGAAAGCTATGCAGTCGCGTTTCATGCGGTTTGTGAGTACCTGGTGTCCCGCTGAGGAATGGAGTTATGTTACGGCTACGTATGTGCGGATATTGATGGGCGTCGATAGTCACGAAATGTCTCCGGATTCTCCTCCTACGCTATAAAAATTACTATACCTTATCCATTGCATAGTCGCCTTATGCCCTCAAATATTGGCTTGGCTGTAAAAAATATCTGATGGCTGTTCTGGCAGCGTCTCTTTTAGACAATGCAGCCCTGAACGCCTACAACAAATAGTTGCGCAATCTCCTGTGTTATAAATATCGCGTCCGCCCGCGCCGGTGTTCAGGCGTTTGACTGCCGATATCTCAGGCAATACGCCAGACGTCATAAATTGTTGTTGGCACAATACGTCTTGATCTGTCTCTGTGGAAGTTTTGCTGACGTCTGATCCTATTGCTATTACACAACCTACCTTTGTTACAGATGAGACAAACGAACACTCGTATCGTCTAACCGTAACTGACCTGTTCTATAAAATCCTCCAAAGATTTTAAAGCCCTAAAGACTCATTGCACTAGGATTTTTTATGGTACAGAGGGAAACGCGTCGGCATATCGGTCACTTTACGGCTGTGTTCTTAGAGGTACCTCCCCAGTCGCGTCGGCCCAAACCGGCTGAAATGCAGCATGACACTACCTCTTAATCAACTAAATGTTCTGCTACTATTCGCTATTAATCACCAATTACAGTTCCTTTAATATTCGACCGAATACCGTATATCTAATTATATGCGTTATACACATTAAGTGAAATGTTTTATAGCACAGCGTGGCCTAAAGCCACATTTATTCGGCACTTTTCAAAGGATTAATAGTATTCTATTATCACACAGTGAAGTTATTGATTCTCTTATTGATGCTTGCTGTGAGTTTAAAGATAGGGGCGCAACATTGAAGCACGGTAGAAAGCTAAATAAGTGCACCCTCTTGTTTAGTGCCAAGCAACAGCGCGACTTAGGCCTTAAAGCATGAATAACACTACTAAATCTGCATAGAAACTAGGGGAATCCAAATCCAATTGTTACCTGCGACAAAAATTGGATCCAGTACCACAATCGTAAGCGTTAATTTCAGTGGCCAGTTCATTCGAGAAGCCAATTTTTTGCGCTAAAAAAGGTTACGTGCTAGTAAAAATATGATAGTGATTAGTGATGGACCAGTGCTGGATTTATACGTTATGACGTTAATCTCCTTACAGTATAACTGTTATGTTATTGTCCGTACAGAATAACTGTTATGACATTCTCCTAACATAATAACTGTTATGTTATTTTCCATACAGAATAACATAACAGTGACGACAGGTGTATATTGTTAAGAAACTTACGTGCTTTCAAACGATTTCGCCATAAATGTTACTGGCAGCAAATACACCTTTTTCATAGAATTGGGGGCAAACGAGCAACCGGAGCCTTTTACCGACTATCGACACCCATGAACATCAACATAATTACTATGTCGATGCGTTGAGACCCCCTCAATTGAGGTCCACCGGTTACTCACCAACGCAAGATGTGCGGTATTATGTGAGCGAGAGGTACCTCCCCGGATGTGCGGGCCCAACTCTGTTGCATAGGAGGATGTAGTGTTGCACCATGCATGGCACTACCTCCTCCTATGCAGCATGGCAGCCAAACATCTCGTTCATCTTAATATTCCAAATATAATGAGTAGCCAATATTAACATATAATTTACTTCTACACATCTCCGTAGTGCGTAGCAGCTGCGCTTCACCTGGCTGCACACTCTTCTCTGCTTTGATTAGGGACGGACATTGGAATTAATTACTACTCCTCCTACTTACTTCTGATGGAATTCGTTGCGGGTCCCAAAACAGTTCTGGCTTTCCTTCGGGCTCCCTGCGATCATATCAATGTGTTCAAAGTGTATGCCGCTGTCGATCCTGGAGACACAGGAGCAGCAGTGCTGGGAATAAGTGGTGAGCCAAGCCCGTTTTAAAGACTGTCGTAAAGTTACAAGTGTTACAGCTAGGAGCTACCCGTTTGTGTTGTCTATAAGGTAACAAACTACAAAGTCACCTAACTAAGGCTTTTAAACAGGAAAATGTACGGCTAACCAAGAAATGAAACGGTTAATCAGGAAAACCATAGGCTAGTAGGGTTCTTTAGTAAAGAACACCCTTGCTATATCAACAACCTACAGATTTTAAATCGAATTCTTAGACTGATATTTAGAGTTTCTATACTCAATAGCAAAAATTATATATTGATTTTCATTTTAGGCATTTATAGAATGTCATATTATTAATTAAAAATTAATGAATGAAAGCGAAAACCTTACAAGAAAACTCGGCGTTAAAACGTCTTATTTACTTCAACTGCGCATACTATAACGTAAAATATAATATTTGCTCGTATCATTAATCATTATTTGTACATAAGGGTTAATGTTTCCATATAAAAAACATGTTGGGCTTTTTTTGCTATTTTATGTTCTTTATTTAAAAAATGAGCGAATTGATTGGCTGCGCGGGGTTGCGTGCGACCCTTAATGTTTCGCGCAGCGTCCCTCCCAAATTCTACCAATAGCGATCGCCATACCCTTGGAGGGTCCGCGCCCTACGCATTTCGCGATAAAAATAAACGCGCCTATAACACTTTATTATTAATGTTTAGGTTAAATTTTGCTTAATATCATAAATTTATTTGTTTTTTCTTCTTTTTTATTAACGATATGTTAATTAATTTATCCTTAGAGAAGGTAAAAATTGTGATTAAGGAAATAAGGTCAAAAATAAGTTTCCAGATCAATGCCATAATATGTGTAATACACATTTATCACACCAAAGAGAAATTAATAATATATTATTCTTCATCATTATCATCGTCATTATTAGCCCTTGTCGAGGCATCTTTCAATGAACGCCCATACGGCCGATCTCCTGCTACTCGTATCCGTCCTGGAACAGCTACTGCCCGGATATCGTCTTCCCAGCTTCTGAACGGTCGACCAACACTTCGTTTTCCTGGCCTGGCCTCCACTCCAGAACCTTACTGACCCATCTGCCATTGATCTTCTGAGTGTGCGACCAGCTGTAAGCTTATTAAGATAACGGAAACTTTAGTTCTTTGCCTTATTATTTTTAAATTATATAAATATTAACGTTAAATAAAATGGCTTCAAGTCCTTTTATTTAACTGCTATAACATATTTTTCTGGTTCTGGTAAATCCATGGTTCGTAAGTGATTGCCGATGCCCATAAACATCTGTGACATTTATAATAAATCGATCATTACACGATGTATATTTTTACAATGTATAGGTTTTATTTAAAAAGTACGGTTTTTTACTGTAATTAAATTACTACTGAGTATTAGCCGATGTTGTAATAAAATGGTTATTTTTTTCTTTTCCTGGTTAACTTTTTTGAAAATGTACTCCCGATTAAAGTAAAAACTAAACCGTATGGTTATAATTCCAATATATTGGATGTTCAAAAATGAACAACAGTTGAAGAGCTCAAACCGTGAGTCAAATCAAATGAAGTCCCATCAAGAATTCGGCTGGCGTTAATAATTGAAGTCAAGGTGTCTAACTTCATAACTCCATTTATTGATACACTTTACTGACAGCTCAGTTTTCTGGCACTGAAACCCACTAAAGGCACATACTTTACACATTAAAACCTAATGGACTGTTTATTCTTTTGTCTTTGAGCTCGACTTCGAAACATCTTCTCTAATAATGATCTTCTTGAATAAATTTAAGGCCCTTTTATTGTTCGTTGGTCACCAGAAGCGTTTTTTTTAGAGTCGTCCTCATTACTCTCAAATGTTTAATATCATTTTTCTTGGTTTCTGCACTTGGTGATAAACGTATGCCTCGTGTGACAGTACGGCAGCAGTTGTAACTGTCGTGCTGATTATATTTCAGTATTATCGTTTTAGTATTAGTTAAATCTCTTCTATTGTGCACTTTTCCTAGGTAATAACGGCTGAAAGATAATCAAACTAACTATTGTCGTTATTGTTTTGTATGTGTTATTACTTCATAAAGGTATATTATTTGATAAGGATATGTTTAATTAAAATTAAAAATTAGTATGAAAAAATATAAAGTAGTGTACTTCAAATAATTTAATAAAGTTTTTCTATTATATTCTAATCTATTCAATATGCGCATATCTCTTCAACTCCTTTGCAACAAAATTTCCAAGAAATTTTAAAATTGTTGATGTTTTTCCTTCTACGATTACTTATGTGAGCAATAACAACTTAATGTTTTTCTAAAAATGTGAACACACTTTTTGGGAACCTTTTGCCTAAATAAAATTGTTCAAAAGTTGTAATGGTCAAATTTTTTTATTCCTAAGTAAGTATGTTTTGTCGACAAATAAGAAAACCCAACTTTACTATAGTTAAGCGTGCTCATTTCTAGGTGAGTATAATTATGCGTTTAACTGCTACCAGCGAGTCTTAAATTAGTTCGGACGTTTAGGCTGGGTGGAGCCGAATAATTTGAATTCTCGGAAGTTGGAAAGAATCTCGCGGCCTATCGATCGCCCAGTCTGTGGACCTCATCGCGTCCTGTACCTCTCAGGTCTCTGAATAACTACAAAATAATAATAAGCCAAAGACTAGACAAGGTGACTTAAATTTCGAACACAGTATAAAACGGACACGACTTTTGGCTTGAAGACCAAGATGTCCTAGGATTGTGTTAAGTATAAAGCTAATGCAAATCTAAAAACCGCAAATCTAAAAACAAAAGAAAAGCTTAGGCCTTAGAAAGCCAACAAAACTTTAGACAAGGTTCATCAATCAATCTTTACGCTTTATACACTAAATCTACTAGTCATCTTGTGTGCGAACAAACATTTATTTTAAGTGCCTAAGTAGGTATATTCCCTAAAATGACATGTTTATTTAATGTTATAATTAAAGTCTATGCTTATTTTGTATTCATAAACGCCCTTAGTTTGTTCATCAATATTCACATCAGCAAATAATCCGAGTCAAAAGAGTTCCACATGTCACTCAATTTTGTCAACTTTTAATTCAGACATTGTAATATTTACAAGAGCGTTTATTTGGGAAGCTCGCGTTTGGAGAGCTTTGTCAAATCGGCAAAAAGCTGTCATATTTCGTATTACGTACAAACGCCCCCTCAATGCGTCACGAGGGTGATCGTAGCATGACGCATGCGCAAAATTGTTATTCAGCCGATTTTAACATCCTTCCCGCGTTCTATAAATGATGTATGTCTGGTCATATTTGGATGGTGCAAGATTAGGTATCTGGGTAAGGTTTTAAATAGTATATATATATATATGGTATACATATATATATGATGGTGATGGTGATGTTAACGTCCTCTAAATTATTTATGAATCTCAATGTTTCGGATACTTTTGAGTAGCTAGGTTAGATTCTCTAGAAATAAACTTCATTTTTTGCGCACACATGGGTTTAAGTAGTTATAAAAACGGATGAAACATAATAATATAACCTGAAAAATTTGCACTTAGTATATATCTTATTCATTTATTGTATAAAACGAATACGAATACTAGTCCTTAGAGGTATATCTTATTTTATAATATCATAATGTTCAAAAGCATTGGCAAATATGTGGTGTACTTAGTTTAACACACAGAACGATAGCCATTTATCACCTACTTACTTTTTTATAAAATGCATTTTGGGGCACGTGATAATCCGCAAAAAAGGAAGGTCCCATTAATTTGGATTTTTGCCATGCTTATATTTTTTTTTAAATATCCTTTGTCCGTTTTTTTGCCAACTAATCGCGTGGTCAACGAGGGGTCAGTTTTTTATTCTGTCTATTGATTGATTGACAGACAACGGTCATTCGCAAATTCGCGTGCACATTCACAGTAATCGAAAAAAATCTGTGATACACTTTTTTGTTACACTTGAAAAATAATGAATAGTTATTTTACCTTTTATACTATTAATAAAACAATTTTTTTTTGTTAATCAATGCTTTCTTTATTAATATTTTTGTGTTAAAATTATGATCCATATAATTGTTACTCAAAGTTCATGTAAGTGTAAGTACTCATGTAAGTACCCAAAGGTAGGTATACATTTTAAATCGAATTAGTTCGACTGTGTTATGTTATCATCGAATACAATATTCAATTTGAGAAGGCAAAAAAGCCATCAAGTCGAAAGAAAATGAGTTCATATCGATCAAAATAGAGTATCCTGCAGGCAGATCGTTAATAACCTTTCCTTCATATCCAAATATTGATATCGATCTTCAAGTTTTCAAGCCAAAATTTTGCAATAAATGAATTGATGGCTAGGAATCATGAAACATATAATAACTGGTCTGTTCGTGTACGTACGAGATATAAAATAACATGTTTAAAGTATAAGGTAATCTGAGTATTTTGATAACTACCGACGCCCATAGACATCCGCATTGTGATCGCAAATGTCCATCGGCGTCGGTAGTCAAGAAGAGGCTCCGTTTATCAGCGCTAATAAAATATCACTATACCCTCATTTAGTAAACAACACTACCGAAGGTGCGGGTATCAGCTAGCCCTTGATGCATAAAGCTGTCTATTGTGTCACAGACACGCGCCAATCGATGTTTTTTACGATACTTCATTCTTTACCTAATTTTTTTCCATAAAAAGTCCCCCCTATTTATATTTACAGCGACCTTTGATCTAAAAGCTTATTAAATATAAATATTTCATGAAACATTATATCACAAAAATTAGGCACTTTAAGGGTATTTTCGGCTTCTGTGACATTATGAACGCGAGAGTTTGTATGTACGGATGGATGTTATGTTATGTTTATTCACGTGAATTCCAAACTAAGAATGGATTTTAAAGTAACTTTACAAAAATATAGCTCATACATCAAAATAACACATAGTTCATATAGAAATAATAAATTTTGTACGTGGTTTTGTTTTATAGCAAGTTTATAATATGTCCTTTGGATTTATTGATCTCTCTTATAATCAGTGCCAGTATTTATTATTTGGCATGGATTATAAATGCTTAAACATGTACTTTATCAACAAAATTTTTACGAACTCCAGTTGTCAATGAAAAAGAACATACATGGGGCAATCCCCAATTAATTATATTACAATTAATACAACCTTAATTGAAACCTTTAAGGAGGAAAGGATTTATTAAAATTACGCTGATGTTAATGGGCGTCGGTAATCAGCAGAAGGAATCCCCATACTGCTGATATATACCCTTTTACCAAATCATTTCTACCTAACAACATATGGACTGGCTGATCTTAGTTATAAATTATAATAAAAACTACCGGCTATGATGATCAAAGGACAATTGTTCAGATGATTAGAATTTCTATCAATCTGTGTACTAATACAAAATCACAAGTAAAAAAAGTAGAGCAAAAGCGTGCGGATTGTGAAATATAGGGTCCGTCAGGTAATGACGAAGTGGCCATATTTTAGTTTAATCAAAAATTTTGTTTTTTTTTATTATTATTTGGTATAATATTTACCCCAAGTATTGCAGGTTTTTTATACAAATACCTTTTATATATTTTGCTCCATTGAGGAGCGAAATATATTATAGATATAATAGATTAAGGGAGGTCTAATTTTTAAAACTTAGTAGGCTGTATTTGGATGTGCTTAGTAAGCTTAGTTTATTTTAATATAATATTTAACAGTATGAGAAATAAAATGTTATTATACGGAATGTTTATAAGCAATGACTTCAAATCCGTTATGTCGTATGTAACATGTAAATGATTATTATCTTATACAAAAAGTCACACTTATGTCACGTACCGATCAATTCAACCGATCAATTCAACCTGAGAGGACCTGAGGGCCCTTCTCAGGTTGAATAGACGATGACGTATCTCTCTTCTTTTAAATCTTTGGAGTTCAATTTCATCGACATGATAAATAGTCATTTAAATAATTATAAAAATAGTCATAAAATTTCTTTTTTATATTATAATATTTCGCGGAATGTTAGATAACCATGAAAAACGTTAAGTTTACTTACTTGTTTACAAGCACTGAAACTAGTGCTACACCATTACAATAAAACTACTTTTACGGATTTTATCACGGTTTATTAAATTATTTATGTAGCCCGACGTTTCAGCTAAAATTATAATTCTTCGGGTATTTTTAAAAATTTGGTACATCAGGACATCTGTCATCTCAGTCCACCGTGACCAGGTTGCTGTAAAGCTTCTGAAACTTCGGGCTACAAAAATAATTTAATAAACCGCGATAAAATCCGTAATAGTAGTTTTGTTGTAATGTCTAACATTCGCGTAAACTTAAGACATCAATAGTGCTACATAATCTTGCACAAAGGTGCGTTTTCGCAGGTCATCAAAGTTTAATCATAATTTTAGAGCAAAGTAGAAATAAATAATACAAACCTGTGCAGGTTCCCTAGTGACTAATAAATAATTTAAAATGGTTTCATAGATAGCCTTCTATAGCTTAGATAAAATACACATATTATTAATGATTTCGATAATTTTATTTAGGATTTTATCAATCGAGAACTCTGCAGCTATTACTACTCTTCCTTAAATTTTATGAGAAATGCAGACAGACGCTTCTTAGTTAGTAGTCATTGGTACCAAAACCAACCTGCACTTTTCTAAGAGTGAAGGTCGTCTTACAAAATTAAATAATTTTATTACTATTAGTAATTTATAAATCTCCCAATGAATGTTATTGTGATAGTCAACCATGGACTTCAAAATTGGTTAAGATCTGAAAACAGCTACTTTAAGTGGATTTTGTTTTTTGCAATTATTGTTACAACATTTGAATTTATTTTTATTCACACCTCAAGGCCAAAAACAGTCCTCGATTAGTTTGAAGAATGGTGTTTGTATTGTATGCATTGTGTCCACGAGCTGACCAGCAGATGTGCGAACGGCCGGCTGTTTGCATTCACCCGCACGGCGCATGCGTCGCCAATCTGAACAAATATGGCGGCTTCGTTAATCTTACCAACAACACTTAAAATATATTGATGAATCTTTAAACAAACAACAAATAATAGACTGAGACATAAGAAACGAAAGAAGCAGGTTGTTTTCGAAAATCCTACAAAATTCTGTGGTATTTTTTATTGAACGGCTCCTTACAATACCAATATGTAAGGACGTCAAATTGGCCTCATATAACATAAAACTTAAAGATATAAGTTTTTTAACTTAGATATAAAATAAAAGTAACTTAAAGTATAAAAGATATATGTATGTATTTTATGTCAGGTAATTAAGTTATTTTTTACATGACTGTCGTTAAAGTAGATGTAGGTGCTTGGAGAGCTAACCTCCTCCCGTGTCCAGGATTGCTCAAAAGCAACTGCACCGTCCGTCAGACCAGTTAAATAAACTAAATAAACTGAGAGACAAAATCCATATCAACGATCTAATGTTTTAAGTAGAAATAGAAATGTTTGTGTGAAGACATTGAGACATATACTTAGTCTGGCCGTAAATAACAGTCGTAACAGCGATTAAAAATAAACCAAATATTACTTTTGAATTGGGAATCTGCCATTTTACACGATTGTTCATTGTTTATTTATTTTCGCGCCCATATATTGTTAAATAATTTGCAATGTGAAAATTGAGTTAGGTGATAAAGAGAATGCTATGTGTTAAACAGATCAGGTTCGGATCAATACACTTTTTTGAAATGTACATACGCCTGTTTTATACCATACCAAACCAGGCGTATGATACCAGTCGCAGAATTTTTAACTAATCAGCTGTTGGTTTATGGTTACTGATACAATCAAAAAAACTTTATCTGTTTGTGATAGAAAAAGATCTTACCGTCCGCGCGGGGTCCGTACTTAAGAGGCGATCAAAGCAGTAAGAAAAATAATTAGGAGGAGTTCTGTCCAAAAGCAAAATATTTTATCTTGTGATGTTAAGATAGCACCTAGAACCATGTAGCGTTTTTATTATATGACTTTAGGACTTGCAGTCTATAATGAGATATATTATAATCTGCGGGATAGGAGAGGGGTCTGTCCCCCTATCGACCACAATCTTACCCAGGTAGTCGCCCGACGTGTCTTATTGTAACCAATATAGCTGCACGGGACACTTCCATCAGCATAGAGCAGTCCAAAAAAAAAAAAAAAAAAAGTTTATTGATGACATTTGTTACAATTGAGCAATGTTTTATGAACTACATGACCGAAAACGTGGCTAGATGTTTGCTAAGAAGTAGTGCAATATGCCATATTTTTGTGAAAAAGTTATCAAAACATCAGCATAAGTATTCCCTTCTTCCTCAGAAGATATTTAAGTCCTTTAAGTATAATGTGATATAACAAAGAATGTCCTTCAAGCAGGATTCAGCACTCAGTATGAAAAAGATATTAAGTGAAAAAAAATCACTCTTAGCGTAAAGCTTTACACTTGACCGCGGTTGTGCCTCTTACGTACTCTAGCGTACCTTTCACTTTGGAAACCTGGAACCATGTTTGTTCTTAGGGAGCAAATTCTAGACACGTGTCGGATGTCAAACACACTTTTTTTTTCAATTTATTGTCTTTCTTATAATGGTTTCCACCATAAAGTTCTTACTTATTTGGCTCTATTTGACAATTCTTATCTATTTTTTACATCTTTAGCTTCTATTTCTATTGTTAATAGACCGAAAATTGTTAACCTAGCTTTGTATGCCTATCAAGTAAACGTATTTAATATACGTATACAAACATGAACACAATATATAAACAAATAAACATGCTAGAGATACTATAAAAAACACTTGGATGTTTCAAATGACGTGTATTTTGAGCTCTTAGCCTATACTTATATATATAATAATAAAGTCACTAAGTTATTTTAGTTTTTTTTAAGGAAAGGTGAGAGGAGAAGAGAGTCCGTTCTTTAGAACTTCACATTTATGGACCTATTTTGTGGAATTATACGTCCACTCGTAAAGTAAGTTTTAGATCCAAAAGTGATTTTTATATTTCATACCGATCTATAAATCGCTATATATATTATAAAATAGGAATGGCTTGTGATTAAATAGTAAATAAAGCCAGCACCCCCTATCCTGCGCGCCGCAGTTGAGTCTAAACGAACTACGCAGTCCTTTACTAATCGTCTAACACAACACTTCTCTATCATGTACAATATGCAGATCAAAATAAAGAACTATTACATATTAAACAAATCAGCGGAACTGTAAATCAAAGTATAATTTTTATTCAAAAATAAATATGTTATGTCGGTAATATTGAACACCGAGCGTGTGTATAATTTTGGCAAATGTTATGTGGCGATGGTGATGGTTCGTTGAGAATATACCGACAGGGAGGGATCGATCAAATGAAGGGTAAGTTACATTTTTTTTCCTCTACATATATATAAAATATTTTTTTTGGTTTCTAGGCGAGGTGATTGAAATTATGTGACTCATGCTTAATGTACTTTTTCATATTATACACTTGATGGTTTACAATCTGTGTAGTTTTATTTAATACGTAAATTTATTTATATTAAATATTTGGCCAAGGCCAGAGGTTTATAAAGAATATATAAAATAAATAGTTACGTAATTATTTACATATAACCTGACATACGTACAATGGCTTATTACACCATGGTAACAAACCTGTGTACCGTATTCTGTAATAGCAATATCCTACAGCTGAGTGATCATTACAGTATTATAACTGAAACATATACTCTTCCCCTATTTAATCACCAGGAGGTTAAGTATGGTTGAATATTTTTATAAATAATGATGAATGCAGGTAGAAATGTGAGTCGCAACTTGTTATTCATATCATTGGCAAATTACCAATGTCGCTATGAATATCTTCGGATGTATATGCATTCTTTATATATTTGTTTTTATTTTCAAATTTGTTGTAAAATATCCTCGACAAATAAAAAATATTTTGTTATATTTAGTTACTGAAATAATTGTTTCCGCTTTAATTATAAATGAAATTTTAACTTAAGGTCAAACCGATTTCATAAACAACACAACATTCAAAAGGTACAATAAATTTAATTGAACATTACGAATTTCGTGTCCACAGGTTCCAAATGGGAGATTAAAAATTTAAAAGAAATTGTAGATTGTACGTGAGCATTTTTGAATACAGCTGACATTTCATAATGTAAATACACAAATGCTTATTATTTGTGTTTTAGAAATATTAAATTTATGCTTGATAATACACAAAAAAAGTTAGCTCAAATAATGATGAAAAAAATTATTTGAATAAATAATGTTAATTCATAATTATTTATAGATTACGATAATAAAATTATCCATTTCTAAACCTAGGTTTAGATTCCTGGGAATTGGTTATGTTTCGACGTCGTTAATTCGCTTCGAATATAGTTAACAATTAAAAATGCACATTGAAACTGAAAAAAAGTTAGTAGTAGTTAGTTATTAAAAAGTTTATGAAACATACGCGTATTTGCATATGAAATTTGATCGTTTGCTCTTGAGTTTACGGGTTCTGGCCATCATCTGGTACATGAAAATGTATTCCACATTTGCATAGCGATTATAATATGTATGACGTAGTTACCAGGATAGATCTAGACATCTGTCCAGGTCGATCGGGTAATGTCCGAAGATGGTGTCGAAACCTTTCGCATTTGGTGTGTGCATATGACGTCAATAATTCATGTAGACGATACGAGTCCAATGTGTAAAGGATAGTGATTCTCTGCCTCGCGTGATAATGTATGCGATGCGTCGGTCTTCTGCGCGGGCTTTCTTATAAAAGCGCCTGCGATTGCGGGTGTCGAGGCGAACCTAATGGCCCGGATCTGTACGTTAGAAGGAGTTACCCGCTCGGTGATGGAGCAACCCACCGGTAAAAGTGGGTCGTTGCGTATCTAGGTGCGGAGGCCATATGGCCTGAAGGTGGGGTTGGAACCGAGACCTGCAGGTGTGGTGGGTAGTGCGGTATGATGTTGTCAAAGTTTGGTGTGGGTTATGTGTGTGCGTGAATGGTCCTCGTCCTTATTGCCGGAACCGAGGACCCTTCACCATTTGGTGGAACACGGGATACGAGTTCACGCGGTTACGGCCGCCAGTCGGGTGGTCGAGCGTGTAGCGGGGCCAAGTGCCTCAGGTGGGCGTGCGGTCCATTGTCCGCGGCACTAAACATGCCACGAGACAGTCGGGCCACAAACTCGCCGATGGACTCGATCCGCATATCTCGCGCGTACACGTCGTTCCCGACGTAGCGACCGGCTCCCGTGATTACACGCAGGGATATGCTCTGCTGGGCTTGCAGGCACTTCTTCTGGCTCGGGGAGATGAGCAGAAAATGTATAATATAAATTAATAAAATAAATATCGTAGTATATCCCGTGCACTAGATAATTAGATTTGACGCCATTACTTGGTATATTTTGTCTTTAATTATTTTCTCAATATTGTGTTTCGTCACGTCCGGCCACCTCTTTGTCCCTCAATCACAGTATCATTCCACATTTTAGGCCCTTTGTTACAAATTTCACGCCATATTTTTTTTACTGACAACATGATCTGTAGATAAGACATGGAAGAGAACTTGCGTTAAATACGTGACCACTTACCAGTCTTAATAATCGAGTAAGCAGTCGTTTGAGATTATCATCATCAGCCTTAATTCATTGAATTGCAAATACAAGCTTCTCAATGAGCGGAAAACATTTGGTACACCTCAACATGTAGCATCCAACCTGGACTAGGCAAGTAGTTCTTGTAAATGTTTTATTTTACACATTTTTATTATTTCCTAAAATATATTTTTTTTCAATGTATTTTTCGAGTTTGGTTGAAATGAATGAGATGTAGGTCCTAATTCGAGATAGGTTGTAACTCGAAATAGAACCTGTATCTTTTCTTTGGGAGCCGGATGAAGGGCCAACGGGCAGAAAACCGGAAGGTAGCATTTGATAACTATGTTATTGGAAGCCCCTCTAAGCTTAGGTTTTGATAATTTGAAGAAACTAATATAACATTCAAGAGTTACTTCGTTACTTTATTAAGAGCATTTAAATCAAAATTAGCTAGATGTCTAATTGATGTTGATGGATTCTGGCCAGTATCTTTGGAAGCGGAGCGCAACAAATCGTCTATGAACTGGCAATAGGTCCTATCTGCTATTTGATTTTTTTTCAGAACAGAGAAAACTAGTTAATTTACAAAAAATCTAGCTGAAAAGGAACAAAAATACGCGATTCGTTAAATTAGTCCGTTTATTTAAAATAATATTAAAATGTATCGACTCTGTGGTATAACGGTGCGGGTGTCGCCTGTTAAGAACGTAAGCTGCATGGGGTCCTGGGTTTGATTCCCAGGTCAGGCAACTGTCGTTAAACGTTTCTCAGATTATTCTGAGCACCCATTACACTGTCCGGGATTGGAATGTGCCCGAAGTGGCCATAGGCTTGCCACCTATGACATTATGGGCCTCAGTGCCTTGACTAATCGTGGGTGTGCTAGTATATCTACTGGAATTTCGAGTTGTGAATGTACTAGCACAACACTACTTCTTGTTTTTTATATCAAAATACTCCATTTTAAATTATTGTTGGAGTATGAAATATAGGACTTAATGCACCTGGGCTTGACTGGACAATAAAGTGTTTTGTTACATGAAAACAGTCGTATGAAACAATTACTACCAAGCCAATTCCTCTAAGTTATCAAATAGGATTGATTGTCATTAAAAATAAAATTACAAAACAGTAATTAAACCGCTCAACAAGTATCATTTAAACAAGAAAAAAACTTCCAATATAAAAAAATGTAAAACGAAAAAATCCTGTAGAATAATCAACACGTACAACTCAAAAATTGCTACTCTTTGTATGGTAAATTATTATCTTAAAATTGGTGGCAGTCTCGTAGAATGACGGATTTCAATTCTTGACTAATAATAACTATTTTGATTAAGTAATCTTACATCTTTCAGTGTACAGAGGCGGATACTCTGGAACCGGATCTAAACAAGCAGGTCTACTTGACAAGGTTTAGATTACCACCATCACCATCAAAATGTAACTTTATTTTTATTATACCATCTCTACTGTATGTTATGTCTTTGATTACAGTCGGAACATTTTGGCTTCTTCCTGGTCTAATTCTAATCTGGCGGAAATCTGCCAGAGCCAGAGTTTCAGATATTAAATCCAGATCACGAGTGGTCCTCTGAGGTGTCCGTGTCATTTATAACTTGTTTGTCAAGTGTTACAGAAGTTGTCGTGAAAGAATAGTCAATATTTGTGAAAGATGTTATGACAAGTGAAGCAGGAGTTGTGGAAAGGTATTCATCAGCTGCATCAGATCTGGATATAAATCTCCAGTAAGCAAAATATTTCTAATTGGTACATATTCTTGAGTTTGAGGGAGTTTCAAAATGATGAAAGGTTGCGTTAAATTAATAGTATCTATGACAGTTTGTAAAATTTGAATTTTATCAACATTCGATATTGTGACACCGTAACAGGCATTTTAACTTAAAACGATCAATGAAATTGGCTCGATAATCTGGGTTTTAATATTCGTATCGTTCATCTGATTCTGTAAAATATAGGAAAATTTGATAGAACACGGAAACCCTAAAGCAAGCATAAATAATCATAAAAAGAGCATTAAATGGTAGGATACAGAAGGAGGGGGCAAATATATTAGCTCAATGTTTTCAAGCGATTATATAATATAATAACAGATGATGTTTACCTCCTTATTTGGATATTATTCGGGATTCTTCATTATGATGGTTAATAAACGAGGCTTACAAGCCTCTTACCTTTATACATTTTCCCAGAAAACTGAAAAGAAACCGCAATAGACATTTAAAATAGTGAAATAATAATGTATTACACTACATGCAAAACCTCCTATCTCATGTGGATACAAAATACAAACCCAATAATGAATAAAAACTACCATGCAATAAGTATTATTTGAATGTTTAAATAATTTATGACAAAAAATGATGTTTTAGACATATTAGTTAGTTTTTAGATATATTAAAAACTTATCTCCTTTACTTCTTTAGTCTTTGATAGAATCACAAATACACGAAGTCCTTCAAGTTTTGCTGTTTTTATCAATAAAACTACGTAAAACCAGTAACAAGCTCCGTGTTGCGTGTCAAAGCCACTACAGAAGAGATCAGATATGAAATTAGTTTCTCGCAATAAAGGGGGCGGAGAAAGGAAGAAGATTGAAAGACGGTGATTTCGGCGGCAATATTTGAACTGAGCATTTATTCAATTATAAAGTGTGTTTCTGACAGCTGGTAGGACGTTTTAATGTCAAAAAATATAATTAAAGCGGTTTATGTGAGACAGGACCGCTTGTCAGTTCACAGACGAAATGTCAAATTACTTGTCCGTGTAATGAGTGTAAATGTTGGTTGTAGAATTGCAATGGTACACTTCACAAGTACCTATTCAAGACATAAAAAAGTGAGAGGCGTCACTATCACTACTAATGCAATGTTTTTTTTTATAATGTTTATTACCCTTTTTTTTTTACCGAAATGCGCCATTATTCTAGTGTAAACATGAATTCCCATGAAGTGGCAATACATTGTACCAACTTTAAATAATTATACATTTAACTAGTCCCACTTTTTACAAGCTTTACAGCAACGTGGTCCATGGCTGCTATAAAGCTTCTGAAACCTCGGGCTAGGTAAATGATTAAATAAACGGCGATAAAATCCGTAAAAGTAGTTTTATGTAATGAGTAACATTCGCGTAAACTTACGACATCAATGGAATGATCATTGCTGCAGATGTTTATATTGTACTTCTGTACATTTTACTAATCGCCTAAGCGGCGAGATGTTTATATTGTACTTCTGTACATTTTACTTATCGCCTAAGCGGCGAGATGTTTATATTGTACTTCTGTACATTTTACTTATCGCCTAAGCGGCGAGATGTTTATATTGTACTTCTGTACATTTTAATTATCGCCTAAGCGGCGAGATGTTTATATTGTACTTCTGTACATTTTACTTATCGCCTAAGCGGCGAGATGTTTATATTGTACTTCTGTACATTTTACTTATCGCCTAAGCGGCGAGATGGATTTTTGCATAATAACATAAAATAATTTTCTTCCTATTATATGCCACATTATGCCACAGCATGTGTATGTTTGGAAGCAAACATGAAAATTTTTCGCACACAGACACAGAACAACACAAATAACTTTGCAAGTAACAGTAATAAGTTGTTATCTAGTTTTATCTTTTTATCTTAAAAATATACAAATTCAGCTACCTTAAGGTTGATTTATTGACTATTATGCTAATCTATGCTAATAATTCTATGTAATTACCATTTAGAAGATGAATGTAAGACACTTATAGGAATGAAAAGAAATAATGGGAGTGTGCGTACCCTAGATACCTATTTATCTCTGATATCTGTTAAACGCATTCAGATTCCGTAGTACTCAATCAACGGAGTTGCACAATAAATTAATAACAGTATATGGCTTGGATATCAACTCATTATGAAATCAGGCGGAGGCGAAAGATGTACGTCAGATTCTATCACGATTCTCAATTTAATGTTTCCTATTCTCTGTTTGTACTTTTACACTGCCGCTTAGTCTTGTAAGAATGTATTCAGTATTGTGTGTGAAAATGTTATTTGGATCTTTATTTTGTAATAACAGTCCGAAGTCAAGGGGATGACGGTGTCAAACACCTTAAACTTAGAGTACATTAAGGCATTCGATGCTGCATTTTGTTTCTCTCCGGTCCTCTCTTATTGTCGTCCCATCGAAAATGGGGAAAAAGGGAATAGAATCTACACATGTGTCTGCGTATACACTTCAGCTGAAAAAGTGGCCACCGTGGTCGAAATTTGGCTTGGAGGATTATGATTGTTTAACTGTATACAATTGAGGTAATTGTTGACAGATTGCAGCGTATGTGCGGCCGCGGCCGCTGCCGCTAGCGCCGCTGTGGCAGCCACCTGGTACCCGCAGGGCTACGTGGCGCCTAAGCCGGCCCCACCCGTAATGACCAATGGAAACCTCAACGGAGTTTGTGTTATATACAATGGAAATGGTAAGTTATTTCTACTTCTTATTGGAAGTCCTGTGTTGTGAATGTCAATGTTTCTTGTGAACATCGGAATCTTCCGAGATCGGGAGCTTCCGATGTGTTTTAGAGCCTCAGTAGCATAATGGTGAGCACTTTAATTCCGGTGTTCTGTGGTCGGTTCCCGATATACAGAAATGATAATGAGTTTATCTAACTTAAGTCCATTTCATGAGTGCCCTTATGGTAAAGGAACCGGATTTCCTCACGATGTCTTATCGTGAGGAAATCCGGTTTCGTGTATTCAAATACGGCCTAATCTAGGATCGGGCCTGGTTTTCCTTTTGGATTGCTGGCGCCCTCGCCAAGCCCCTATCTTCGGTAGCCAACCTCCATATCATATGACACAGACAGGGGGATAAGGCTGGAATGAAGAAGAAGCATCGATTCGTTTACGTCACAGGAAACATAACTTTTTACTGTTGACGAAGCAAACGAGTGATAGTATCTACCGTGCGATAATAAAAACCGACAGATGTCACGAAGGTGTAGGAGATATGGATTATTCATCGGGATTCGCCAACCACTCATTCGACCGTTTCAATCTCCAGTTTCCAAGATCGATAGTGGTGCCACCAAGTCTTGTAAGTACAGGCGACGAGACGAGCACTAATAGCAATTCCAGTCATGACCCTCTCCTTGCTTTTCATTCATGTCAGCGCCGAGACCATTTCAGCCAGGGCACGCCTTCGACGTCAATGTCGGGAGATGAGGTCGCCGCGGTCCCTCTGGTTATGATAATAATAGTTAATGCTGCTATTATAAACATTCTGATAACGGGATGCATTTCCCCACCTGCGGGAGTACTCTCCCGTGGTGGCCGCCTTTTCGACCCCAAACCTAGTGTCGCTGCCTGTATTGGGCTTCTCTTCGCTTCCACAGCATAGGTTCCTTATCAGAGGACAGTCAAAAATCCTTCAACGTTCATCTGGGACCTTTTCAGCCTTCTTTATACTTGTATAGCTTGACATACAAGTACAAATTTTATCGTACAAAAAATAACTATACATAGAATTACCCTGCCTCTAGCGGTTGATACAGACTTCACTACCATCATGATTACTAGCTGTTCTTCCATCCAGCTTATTGGCACTTTGTTCTGCAGGTACAGGTGCGTCTGTAGCGGAAGAGACAGGAGATGAACAATGTATATCGTATGAGGGCAAGTACATAATCAATGACTGTTTAATTTTCGTTATGTATTGAAGCCGAATTGGGCCAGCACGATTTCTGGATATGTTTTGAAGTATCTTAGCAACTTTTCAGAATAATGGGTATACAAAGTACCAAAGGCTTTTTGTGCAGGCACGCCGGGGTACGCAGTGAATCCAAAGAAAATTTCAAAGCGTGGGTAGAGGGTACAAAAAATTATGGACTTCCTAGTAAAAAACGAGTCCTCAAAAAAGAAGTGACAAAGGAGGCTTAAATTTAACTATCTTAAGCAATCGTAGAAAATATTTCTTTCTGTGTAGTATTAGTATGCAACATATGTAATCTATATTAATTTTGCATGACCTGTTTACTTTTGCAATAATAAGAGGTTGTTGCGATTAAAAGTATTTATACCTAATGTTCAAGCTTTATACCTACAAAAAACAGTTACTAATGCTTCTAGCACCACCTCTTTTTAAATAGGGTGCCGCCCTATTATGTGTGATGGACATGTTTGCGAGGGTGCATATTGTTGTAAATGCAGATAGCATAGTTGGTTTCAATTGAAATTACAGAATTGGGGTGCGATACTGCCATCTGTGTTCCACATTCTAAACTATAATAGATGTGAGTTTGATCGTATGAAAACAGTACACGTCATTTTCCATAGATGTCTCTAAAACATATTAAAAATTAATTTATATCGTATAACAAA
Organism: Eumaeus atala; assembly: GCA_017140195.1. Lineage (NCBI taxonomy): Eukaryota > Metazoa > Arthropoda > Insecta > Lepidoptera > Lycaenidae > Eumaeus > Eumaeus atala. Next base: position 1,056,960 of record JAFELO010000262.1, on the reverse strand, counting down.
TAATTAATTTAGTTTGATTGAAAATTAATATTTTAATTGTTTCCTATATAATGTTTAAGTGTAACAGCATACAGGGGTTGTATAAAAACTTATTCATCAGCGCTATCTCACCACCATTTCTTAAAACGATGAATCATTTTCTAAAAAGCAATAATTCTTCGAATTTTCATGAATCAATAGACATTTTTTTTAATACAATTATGTTCAAAGAAGTTGGTATATGGTAGTCGGAAACAAATTAACGTACATATGTAAGCTAAAATTAAGATTTATTAAAAAAAAATTGAGTATGAACAAAGATTATGAAAATGTCTTTAAAAACGAACACCTACTCAATCGCAGAGTATATTTTTTATATCTTCAACAGTAACATTTGCTTTGTTATTTCATTTCATCTTCTGTGACCATTTTTTTGTATCATCCACTATTTTTTACTTGAGAAATAAATATTAATATATTCAAAAATATTTTTGAAAAAAAAGAAAAATTATTTTAAATATAGCTTTGGAAAAAAAGCGTTTGGCTTATAGTTCAGCCAAATAAAATTTTTGAGAAGCTAACTTCAGGTAGGAATCTACTGCAATGTATAGCCTTGCCTTTAGATGGTGTCGTAATATTGGTTGTCAGTCCGTCTGGCTAACCATGGCATAAAAACGGGTTCGCCGTATGTGAGGCCTTGATATTATTTTACGTTATCGTGAGTCAGAAGGCTCTTTCTGAATCACAATAAAGACAAGGACACGAGATTAAGTCGTAATTACATTTTTAAAACAAGTAAAATGTATTACATCAAGACACTTTTGTTCAGCTGGGGACGGACTAGGGCTGACAATGTTGATCAAGTTTTGTTTTCCAAATTATATTAGGTAGAGTAGGCACACCGATGTCATCGCAAACTTGTTCCAACTAGAAAAGAAATAAGGCTACCTGAGGTGAAGAAAATATTTTAACCAGTTGAAAGTATTTATTGTGTTACGAAGGTTCGATTATACTTTCGTTATTAAATTACTATCAATCCATGGTGGACTGGTGCGCAGTGCATTTGTACCCATCCGTGATGTTGTGACAGTCTATAACGAATACATTATCACATCACGTATTAGTACAAATTACAATATAAAAAGTAACCATTATTATCAGAGCCGGATTTAGGAAAATAGTTTGGCTGTAAAATAATGTAAGGTAAGAACCCTACCAAAAAAAAAAAAGCCATAGGTAACAAAGAGGTAGTTAAGAAAGACGTCTTGTCTGTTGTGGATACTTATGGATGGATGTTTGCTACAACGAAAGAGTAACAAACATCCAACCATACTTACAAACTTTCGCGTTAATAATATAAGTAGGAATATTCATAATAATTTTACCACATCCATTTACCTATAAGAGATTTTTTAATTATCGAAACAATTGTTTTCGAATTCATTCCTAGTATTTGTAATTGTTCTTTAAAAGGAGTGTTTTATTTTTATGACTCAACCTGTCCCTTTTACTTCCATGTTGGTACACAACATACTTTCCTCTTTGTACATCTATGCACATCCGTGAAACTTGATGCAGTTTGTAGTTTCTCAAGCAACTCACAGATAACTTATGAAAATGTGACATTTAATATTTACTATGGGAAAAAGTGTATTTCATTATAAAGTTATAGCATACGTTTTGTGAATGAAATGCAAGAGTTATGGGTTCGAATTGTGATTCAGTTATCTTTTGGTTTTGAAATCTTTCTCAGATCACATCAACTATAAGATGACAAAACCAAACTTTAGATAGAGGAAGACGCCGCTCGCCGTCGCTTGCAAACACCACCGTAATATGACAGCCATGCTGTCACGTTTCGTGAGCCCATTGGAGCCATCAATAATGCGGTAATTAGGATGTCTATGGGCGTCGGCACTCCTCAAAAGTCTCAGATTGCTCGTTTGATCTACTATTAAAAGACCTTACGTTTTAATCAAGAGGAAACAATGTTAGACTGAAAAATTCCTTAAAAACTTAGCAACTACGATCCAACTATTGGACCTGCGAACTATGTCGATTTTGGTGTCCGAGGGAAGATCTCGTGTGCCGCTCTAAGGAACTCTAACGAGTTATAGACGACAAATACAAATTTAACTATTAAGGTATACCTTTGAAAAGGGGAGTAACAATTGGATAAATTAGTAGATCTGATTTAATTTCAAATATGCATATTGAAAAGTAATACTCGTAAAAAGATTAGGGGTGAAAGATTAGAAAACGCGAGAAGCTTTCACGTTTTATTATAATCAAAACTTGTCCTGCTTGTATCTATTGTAGACGATGTTGGTGCACAGTCAGTCGCGGCGACAATGGGACAAACAGACATGTTCGTCACAATTTGACACGTCAAAGAAGGGGACTTCCTCAAGCATTTAGGGGTTAAAGAAAAACACTCACTTCGAATTATATACATTTACGGCCGATTGACGGTGTCTGAAACTTTTATGCGCGCAACTCGGCTTTTTTATGCATTTTAATGATTACATGACTAACAATTGTTATCAAATTTATTGTAAACGTTTTTCATTGTTTTATGAAGGTTTGCTTACACTCACAACAAAATTGTAAAAAAAAATCAGCATTTATACTAATGCATCTTAAGAGGAATAACAGACGGTTAGATTTTTTTAGACTTAAAAAAAAATATAATAAAACTTTTTTTTTTCATTTTCCTCATCTCAAAGTGACAATAAATCAGGCTTTATAGCGATTTCTATCGGTATTCTTATTCTTAACTGACTGTTTGAATGCGTTGCTTTTTAGTCATAAACCTTTCCAAGTGCCACCCATGACAATACAGTTTTATAGTAATTGGGTGAATGGTATACGAACGTACAAGGGACACACAAACATTTTGTTGAAATATGTGTTAGGACAGACACATAAACATTAACTTTTAAGCTTACTCATACAAGACTTCGCCTTTAACGCAGCTCTAAGGCAAATTTTAAAAAGATTATAAATCATTACATGCAACATCTTAATTTATAAACACGTGTATTTTTTGGAAATCTACATTTAAATTAATTACTAATGGTGTTTTTGATTTTAAACATTAATTATATATTCCTTGGGTGTATTTATTATTTTGCTTTATTTTAAAAGCGTCCAATGGGATCCATGCAAAGCTTCTTTTAATTAAAAAGCGATCAAGGAGTTATATACAGTTCAAAGTCAACATATTGCTCGCCCAAGCTTCAGTAATTACTGATTGAAAATCAGATATAAATAAAAGACATTTTGTATTTGCTTTTTAAGACATACCTTCAATGTTTTGTCCTTCGAATATATCCAGACAGGACAAGAAATAAAAGGAATATTCTTAGTTTAAAGCCAGTGTCACAATACATATTTACATTGTATATAATTTATTATCCCTAATATGCTATTAACAGTGCTCGTTGCTGAACTTTTTCCGTTGGTTCTCCTCAGGGCAGTGCCAGGGTTTCACCGATGGCAGATTTATTTGCTGATGTGCAAAAATATTGTTTATATAATAATTATTTTGAATAAAAACATTTTCATTACATGTCCTTTTCATGTAGCTAGATAATAAGTGAAATTTAAAAGTTGGTTACATATATGGAATACTTTTACTGTTGTTAAGTAACTACTTGTGCGCATTACCACCTACAACACTAAGGAAATTCCAGATGGCTTATCAAAAACCTTCAAAAAGTGAGCGCATTTTCACCTCTCCGAGGATGGAATGTTTAGGTATTTATAGCTCTCACAGGAATATCTTTTTTGACACATCTATCCTTAATATCATCATTTATCTTTAAAACTTTATTTAGAAATAACGAATATTTTAAGCTTACCCATTTTAAATAATACAACATAGTTTTTTCTGTATCGATGCACCACTCTTTTCTGTTTGCTATCATTGTTTGTAATCTATCGTTACTATATCAGTTTATAGTTAATTTTATTAAACATCTGTATTACCGTGACGTTTATAAATACATACAGATAGAACTTAGTACAATGTTGGTGCCTTACAATAATTTCTGAGCCATTGGGAGACGGGTGAAAGAGTGCAACGCACCTGACACGTAGTTACCAAAGTCATTGCTATAAAGAATATTAACAAAATTCCAACATTTGTTAGTATTTAAGTTAATTCCAGTATTCTGTAAAGTTTTATGGCTTAGCTGAGTAGCCCATACACTACATTACATACAAAAAGATAATAATACGCTTAATTTACAATTTGTACAAATTTGTTGTTGAAGAAACAAACAGATTATTTCTCGATATTGTTGTTTTATGATAATTACGCTTACAACATTAGAGATAACCACGATCAAATGACTAAATATATTTTATCATACAGTTTCAACATAAATTTCTCCACTTTACTGCGCTTCGTAATGAATCGTTGTAGCATTCCATGGAAGATGTTTTTAAAAGAAGCAAAACGGAAAGCATGTTTATGTATTTGAGCTTCGCTTAATTCAACTTTCAACATCGTTCAAAATATTTGACATTCTTAAGGCAGATTGTCGTAACTATATAAAACTGATTAATGGTTGTGAGTTTATGATTTATTTTCTATTTTCTGTTGTTTATATATAATTTAAAATGAGTCACCTTTACCTTGATAATATAAATTTATTTACCCATTGTAACTGATAATTTTCTCAATTAGTTTGAGGTTTGATAACTTCTTAATCTCCGTAAAATGATTGATTTATTACATTTAAATGTCTTTTAGTATCGTCAACATAATTTATGTCTTATAATAAAATAAAAAAATATTTTATACTTAGAAATTAACACTTTCTTAATATCGGTACAATATTGACACTTTATTTGGTATAAAAAATAGACAATCGTTAATTTATTCATTCCAATGTTAAGTGCTTGTGTTTGTTTAGACTATCACATAAAATGTATTTAGTTAGAGATAAACAAATTTGATAGCTATACTGAAGAGAAAAACAAAAAACTGAAATATAATAAAAACATAGTGAATTAATAATTAATTCAACATCACAAGAACAAACGGTATGCGCGTTTGATTACGATTCCACATTCCTTACGGAGCCCTAGAGCTCCGCATTTACACCTCGTCGACAAGTGACATATTTAAGATTGGGGTAAGCAACCGGCGCTTTTGGGCGGCATGCAAGTTTCGTTTGCTTCTCTATTTTAAAAACTTCTTGGCTATATCCGGAAAGGGACCGATACCGACCACATGAACGCTCAAAGCGCTACTCTGCTCCACTGCCACTCGTTTTGATGCAGTCGCCCTGCGTACGCGTTACTGGCCGCTCAGCGCGCGCGCGCAATCTCGCTCATGCATTCAACGAATTTTTGAGTCAATAAACTAGTTTAATAAATATACGAAAAAAGTTTGTTAAAAGTGCCTTATTTTTTTAACTGAACATGGATTGTACACAAGGATTATAGTGTTGCAAGTTGAATTATATTATTTAACATGAGCGGGAGAGAAGGCGGAAATGCAGTTCCGTCTTCAAGTAAGTATATTGTTTAGAATTCTATTTTAATATATTACCCGCATATACGAATTTAACCGTGTTTTTGAACTGTCTACGCACGTGTTGGGGAGGGGGGGGGGGGTTCATTTACAATCATTCTACGCTAAAGGCTAAAGCATGCATCGGAATTTGTGCGCCTTATCGAGCGGATGTGTGACTCGTAGGGCCTGGGAAGCCAATCATAGAAATTGTTTACAACATCATTGAAATAATTTAAATTGAGGTTAATAGTCTCGTCCATCGATGTCGCACATATGCGTACCATATTACTTGCATACTTATCATAATAATCAACAATCATTATATATTTTAAATTAACACACCGACTATATTTGTGTAATCAATAAATTATTTGTGATACTAATATTTACTAATATATTATTTTGTAAGTAGTAACACTCATTTTGTAAACAATTTGTTTATAAGACAATTTATTTTTAAATTTAGAAAAGAATTTAGAACGTGTTATCAAATAAGGTACGAGTCGTGCAGTAAATTGTTTACTATACTTGTACTAACCATACGAATCCATTTAAGTTACTCGAAACACCGCGTGTGTGTATGGAAGACGATAATAATAAAACACTTTCCTAAGACGCTACACTTACGGTCTCTATTACCTTGAATGGATTGACACTTAATTTGTGTGAGTAACAGGACCTTGTGTGCGTTATAGACCAACTGCATTTTCAAAGGACTGTGATATTTATTCCTTACCTTTTTTATTACATGTTTTTGTTCATGATACACCAAACCCGAAGTGGTAGTGAGGTCGACTTTATCGATACCTGTACGTGTCTATACAAACCGACGTTTTGGAATTGCCCTCGGTATTTTGATGGAATATCAATGAGAATGTTGTCGTAAGTAAACTATGGCGTTTTCTTCAGTAGGAGTTATTATTCAGAGAGAGTGTTAATGTATTGTCTATTTGGAATTTTTAGAAAGTCGATGTGAAGTAACGCAACGTCCCTATGGCAGGGTCCGAGCTCGTAACCAGTCAATTAAGTCTGAATGGCGGTACGTTTAACTGTCTCTTTTACTCCTACTAAAAGGTCCCGTAACGCAAGCGCCACTTGACGATGATTCATTAAATTCCATACCTGCGATTGATAACAGCAAGGCGTAGTGAATAGGACGATGTTCCTTTAAAACGTACGATAATGTTGTGATTCAGCCGATACCCGTAACTTGTTTGTTAACTTATTGATGTTGAAATATTTTAAAATAAAAACTCAGTCGCTATTTAAAAAGTAAAAATAAGATAAGTCATTGAATTCTAGTAAATAGCGTTATCGTGAAAGCGTGGATCAGCGTACTCTTTTTGATTTTTATTTCAACGTCATTATGGTCGGTGTCGCTGTTATCATCAGCTATCCTTATTATTGTCGACGTAATCTCTACGTCATCATCATCATTATCACCTTTAGCCTTTAGCCGTTCGCTAATACTTTTACAATACAAACCGAGTCGAGAGTAAAAAAAAATACCTTCGCGCCTATTAACCCCGAAGAGGTAGGCAGAGGCGTGCTAGTACATCTATAACTCGTAAGTCCAGTAGATATACTAGCACACCCACGATTAGCCAAGGTAGTCCAATTAAAAAGTATACATTTATAAATCCTTAGTTAAGTTGAAAGTGATCAATTAACTTTGTACTGTATTAATATTGATTTAAATAAATATAAATAACGGGTTCGAAGGCGTCTGCATTGTTATTTAAATAAACATATGTATTCAATTCCCGTGAACGGAGTCCGCCTTGACTTGTTTTCCTCTTTTCGTGGTACTAACTATAAAATACCTATGCGTAGTTCATTTGATCCGAGCCGCCCCCGTCCGTCGTGTAATCACGGAATTTTTAGTGGCCGGAAATGAAAATTGGTTTAAAATTTGCTCTTTACATATTCATAAAAAGATACCTCATATGCCAGTAAAGAAACAAACAATTTGTCAGAGATTATCCGTTTTAATAATAATACTAAATAAAAACCGGTAAAGTGTGAGTCGGATTCCGACTGGTGCGTGTAAGGGTTGATACCAGCGGGACGTACGAGCTCCACAATTTGTAAAACTTAACAAAATTAAATTTGTAGTGTGTATGAACTTATTTTGTATGTATCGAAGTACAAATATAAGTTTGTAATGGCTTTTCCGCGACTTCACTACATATTACCAAGTATTATTTTTTTCTTGTCTCTGCGTTTTATCATCTCACGTTGTATAATGACACTAGATTACCAAGGAGAAGTATAAGTTTTCTTGACATACTTACAAAGTGATCCTTTAATGGTTCAGATTTTTTTATTAGGTATAAACATGTTAAATAAGCACGGGGCTGAAGGTAGAACCTGTACCTCTAGGGCAATAGGAGTCAGTAAGTAGGAGTAAGTGTCCCTTTTTAATAAGAAAAGATAAAACGATGCGATGTACAGAAGAACACAGTGCTAGAATTTCAAACGATTTTTCTATTTACTGTCATCTCAAGGGACCACGAAATGATAAAGTCCACCGTTGAGCAGAATTGATTGAATGATCAATGGAAGAGCTGAAATAAGAGAAAAAACTGCAAGGGGGTGGCAATATCTACTAAAATGCTTTTACTATTAGTGGAGTGTATTTTGGTCATGTGAGCGAGAAGTAGAAGACCGCCGACATGGCTTCCGGATTATTCTGCTGCTGCAATGCTTTAATTCTTTAAATGGCGACAATTGTTGGATAGCTACCCTTTTCACAGTAATGATATATATATATATATATATATATATATATATATTAATAGATGGATAGATATAAACTGAATTACCAGTGACAAGCGACATAATCTCAAAAAACATGAGAGGAAAGAGACCGAAGTATGAACAGAAAAATCGTATTCTTTGCTCATTTATAACGACGATGTGGTGTCACGTGTCTAGCGACGAAAATCAGTAAACTCAATGAAAGTAGGTTCACCGATTATCAAATACTGCCAATAATCCACTGACCACTGACCCTCAGCTTGTGCCCATGATCTACAGACCACTGAACTTCAGCTACTGCTCGTAATCCACAGACCAATGTTTGTCAGTACCTGCCCGTTATCTAAAAACCACTTATTTTCTGCTATTGTCCATCATAATGCACAGACCACTGATTTTTTTCTACTACCCGTAATCCACAGACCACAGATTTTGAGCTACCGCCCGTAATCCACGGACGACGGATTTTGAACTACTGCCCGTAATCGCAATATAGGAACTTACGCTTATCCTATGATTGTGTGGCTTTTGCAGCAGACTTTGTTTCCACTTTACTGTGTTTTTTTTAAATTTGTTTTTTGTTTTTTGTAAGCATTTAAAACACAGATCCTGGAAGCTTATGATCAGTCCGTGTATCCATGGTTAAGAGTCCCACATCGGACTCAAAAGTGATATTGGGATTTTTAAAGTTTTAGCAACATTTCGGAGTTACACCCCGTGCTTTGTGCCTGTTCTATCAACGCAGCTGCCCAATCTCTACCTCTATAGACTTGTGGAATTTCGACTGAATTGGGCAGATTTTTTTATAATAGTAGTTTTATTTGTACCGTACATTCCCAGAGCATTTATTCGTCCAATCTCATACGCGCCTGCGCAATAGTATACCTACGCATAAGTCAATATTTTAATAATAATTAATTACAGACTGAATTTTGTTTGTCACGTCAAGTTGCCACTTGAGTTAAAGTTGAAGCTCCTTTGAGTTTTTTCATGACACTAATATTTTACATTGGGGAAATGCTTTTGGACATATGGGACTCTGGGTGGGCAGTGCAGAAATACCACTGAATATTCAGTGGTATTTCTGCACTCACACGCAGGTGTGCAGATGCAGATCTGCACATATTATTCAGTGGTATTTACTGCACACACACCATAGCCTACTAAAACCAATGATGTTCCATCACATCCGCCTGTTGGTGGAGTCGCGTTCCATAGCTCTGCTAGCGGGCGCTCGTCTCGGCTCATTCGGGGAAATGGCTGTGTCACAGTGTGCCAGAACACATGGCGTATCATTCACCGTCGCCCACAGGCTCCCTGGGCTGGCAGGGAACGTGAACGTTCGTGATTACGGCCACTCGCCTGCGCCTCTGACTTCTCGTGGGGGCTGATGCCTCCGCCTCTCACCTGCGATCAGCCGGTTTCTTGGTCATCTAACTAATAACAACCTAAGCGAAGGTTCCTACTGCAGGCCATTTCTCTTCAATCTGAAACATCGATTTTATAAGGGATGACAGTACATGCTACATAACATATTACACATTTATATATTGGGCAGCATTCCGGAAGCTTCGTCACATTCTCTCGTCGCCTATACCGCATATACCATAGAACTTGAAGACAAAGTCTTCAACCAATGCGTTCTCCCCGTAATGACGTACGCGGCCGAAACATGGCCTCTTAATTTAGGACTGGTCCGCAAGTTTGCGGTAGCTCAGCGGGTTATTGAACCTATGCTATGTTAGGTGTTTCTTTGGCCGACAGAATTCGAAACGAAGTCATAACGCAAAAAACTAAAGATTCCGATATCACGCGAAGAGTAAGGTTACTGAGGTGGTAATGGGCTGGTCACACACTCAGAAGATCTGATGGCATATGGGTTACTAAGGTTCTGGGTTTGGAGGCCGCGTTTAAGAAAACGAAACTGTTGGTAGATCGTTCACCAGGTAGGAAGACGATCTCAATGCAGTAGCTGATCCGCGGTGGATGCGAGTAGCACGAAATCGGCAGTCTTGGCGTTCATTGATGAAAGACGCCTATGTCCAGCAGGTGTCCGATAATGGCTGATAATGACGTACGTTATGTATCGTCATTATCATTTATATATTATTCATTTCTAATATATATAAATTAGGTAGCCATCTGTACACATAGCAGTATGAGAATTATATTTAAAATATGCAGCACACAAAACGTAATTTTGGAAAAAAAAATCATCACTTTTCAAGAACAGTTTAAAATGTGAACATATGCAGCAAGCTAATATTTTATTAGAATATGCCGGCGCCCATGAACTTCAACATAATTACTATGTCGATGCGTTGCCCTCTTTTCCCCTCCCAATGGGCCACCGGCTACTCACAAACCGCACGAAAGGCGACGCTGAAGATGTCACTTTACGGCGGTATTATGTGAGAGGTACCACCACCGTGGTACCGGCCCTTCAGCATGGCACTACCTGTTGCTAAATTGATTTATATTTAAGAAGCATTTTTTTATAGTTTTGACCAAATTTCGATTGCTAGGCGGTCTATTAGTTCATGTTAAACGAGTCAAAACAATTATATATAAACTTAAGTCAAATATCAATCAATGCTGAACTATTTTTAGTAAGAGAGTTGAGCATAAAGTTTACGTATTAATCTGCAACTTTGTTTCCTTTTTATTTTTAACTAGCGATCCTCCACGGCTTCAGACGTCGGCTCTGGATTACTACCTAAACAAATTATATCCTCTCTCGGGAATCGCTCTATCCATTGGTGACGAATGCATGTACATCCGTTGAGTAGGTTTTGAGAAAATTGATCACATATAAACAGACTGCTTGTGTGGAATTTCTTTTTTAATATATATTAATAGATTTTATATATTGAAACCCAAAAAATGAGGAATTTCAAATGCACTAATAAATAGTTTTAAAAACGACTGTGTGTCACTGCCAGGTGCAAGAAATTCGCGTGCCTTAAAAAAAACTCACCATAAATATCTGTAAAAATATTTTTATGAACCATATATACCTACCCCCACCGGTTCTACGCAGTGAGCCATTATATAAACATGAAATATATAATTAATAACGATAAGTCTCCCATTCGCTTATAAGATTATGAGAAAAGTTGATGACATGAAAAGATAACGAAATATTACACAGCACTATTGTGTTTACAAACAGTGAAGCTACTTACAATATGTGCATTCCTCCCTTCCTGCTTTAAAATAAGTGAAGCTTAAATTAATTCGGTATCAAAATAGGTTTCGTAATCGCCTTCGAAGCTACAGAAATTAAGAATAGCACGGCGTCTTATAAATCTGTAACCATTTAAAATAGCCATACTTCGTAGGGGTTTATGTTTGTTGTTACAAAAATAACTTAGTAGGTTTTCTAGTTCTGGTATAGTTATTTTTATTATGCTACACCAAAATGGTGAAATCATAGTTATAATTAAAGGATTGATTAAAAAAATAATTAACGGAAACTCGTTAAAGATATGACACATAATACAACAAAATTATTTTGCAATATCCTATGATATGGTTATATTCATATAGTTAAGTTTCTTTTAGTTATGTATTTTCGTAGTAGGGGGTGGGTGATGAAGTAGGTAAGGTATTGTCATTTATTTGCAAAAATACAAGATACACCATTTAATACTGAACTGTCATAATGAAGCGTGAAGAATTTTTATATATTAATGATTGTTGTGTACGTATTGGAAAGAACACTAATAATTAATACAAATCTCTAGAATTATGAGCCCGCCTGTGAATGAATAATTTAACAAATTGTACACTAAAACCATCCTCGAAAATAGCTCCATCCATGGATGAAAACCACATAAAGAAAAATTTGAAAAAATCGATCATTTTTTCAAATTACATGAGGACGTCTTATAACATGTATAGATTATTCTAGGGATCATTTTAGTAGTATTTTAAATTATAAATAACGAAAAAAAATTAACATATTTGTATTTTTTTTTAAGTATATTATGAGTATATTATAATTACAATAGATACTTTTATTTTATTGAGATGTGGATGTAGTTCTGTCTTTTGGTTGGTCAGTCACTGACCCGCATTATCCAACCCATAGTGGGCAAACGCAGCGTTTCTCACCCACAATAACTATATAGTACTCCTGACTAACTTTCCAAGAATATCATTTTGTAGAGACGAAAAAAAAAGAAATGTAAAGAAAAAAAAAATTCCGCATCGCCCCGCCTATATCCAGCCTGCGTATGGTAGGCTCACTTAAATTCTATCAATATATTTTAAAATTTAAGTACATAAAGTATTACTTTATCTACATTAGTATATACCTGAGTATTTTAAGCCTTTTGTGGGCTTTGTCTTAAAAGGATTGAGATTGCTGCAGCCTGTAGATTTGTTTTCTCTGTGCATGCTCCCTCGACGAACACCAAATATCTCATATATAAATTGTAATTTGGGTATATAATAGGTAAACTTCGATAAGTCGGGAAGATCCTTTTCATACAACTTAAGTGTGATTCCTGGCAACTATTCAAAAGTTTACGTGCCTTGGTACAGTCCGACGAACTGTTGAAGCGGGATCAATAGCGCCGCCAACCACTGATACGTCCATCCGAAAAAAAAAATAGAAAATAGTACAGGGAAAGGAGAATATAAAATTAAACGTCAAGCCTTTGTGCACATTTTATTTTGCGTTTGTGTCCATATATACAGTGACATAGCTGGGAAAATAAACGGGATCCTACTAAGTCTTTTTAATGGTACATAAAAATACATTAGAACGTAATACAAGACAATAGTGTATAGTTGATCTGCCTGGTTCCTCCTACCTTCCTTACTGTAAAAACTCATACTCTTTCATTAGAAACTTTGTAACAATATTTAAATAACATGTGAATTAATAATTTATACGCCTTATATTTTGATCGAAAAAAATAATTAAGAGGAAGTTACTACGCAATACCCTTTATATGGAGCGACCGCTTCCTTTTTTCGGAATGTTTTGTACAAATACAACTCCTCTGAGTTCATTATGATAATACGATAGTAGCGGGAGAGGTATTTGTATAGACGTCTCATTCAAACTTTTAACGGATTGAGTAACTTGTCGTAGTTATAATGAGCTCATAAGTGATGTAGTTATACATATAATTTTATTCTATAGAAGTATATTTTAATTCATATTCATAATAATCAACAATATATACTAAATTTAATGGAATTATGCATTTTATATTTAAATTGAATAAGAAAAACCTATTGCTACGTAAAAATAAAATTTTATTTACATTTACATAAACCTTTATAAAGAATATAATCCACGTTGTTTTTTGGAATGCGGTATAGACTCTTTACAACATATTCTACTTAAATTATTACATACACTTAGCTTTTTTATCTTCCAGAAAATGAAAAATGCAATATATGCTAAATGATACAACTACGTGTCAAAAGCCAATACTGAATTTGATCTATATTTTTCTTTCTTGTTTAACAAAATATTAATAAATGCATAATTTATAGTCTTGTGTATAGTTACATAATAAAATATCGTACAATAAAATCATATTGAAACATATGGATTCTATGTCATAAACACCCCGCGTTTCTTAAGAGATTACATAATTTATTCTATTTTATTATCTAATGCATAACACAGTTAAAGCTCATTGCAACTGGATGAATAAATAAAGAACAACACGTTATACCAAACGAAATAATGTGAATTCTTTACGATAGGGCGTTGGGCTCGACACACCACGCGCAGGCAAGGTGCAGTGTTACGGCAGTGAATGAAAAGGTACCAGAAACGCAACCTAAATACCGCGCATTCTTCGAGTCCCCGCCGTCTCCACGTGTGCTCTTACCTACCGCCGCTGACGCCTAAAATAATGTGTGCTTAGCTTACATTCACAACCGACTCATTGTTGCCGTAAAACCACTTTTCCCGATATTAAATTATTTTAGTAAACAATTATACTTATAAATCATATTTCATTAAAAAAATCCTTTAAAATAAACAAGTAAATTTACAAATATTCATAATCTTAGGAAGTTTATTAGCTATGTTAGCTTATAATTTGTGCTAAAACAGCTGCATGTTGCAATGATAATCTATTATTTTTCACTCGTAATACATAGGTTTGAATTTGAATATATTGATGTATAAACAGTTACATGTTCAACAATAAGTTGAATATTCTTTTTACATGTACTCATATTTTGTTTCTTAGTTCAAGATTCAATTATTACTAATACGTTTGGTGCGGGTTGTATTTTTTTGGGTTCAATCTGCTGAAATGAACGCAGCATTACATTTTCTATAATAATTATTATATCGTAGTCGATTTGTTAGTCACCAATAAGTTATTCGCGCCTATTTCCGGATATACTGCTCAAATATATGACACAAAACTTTTCAGTGTCTGACTCATTTCAATAATTTTGATGATATTTGTGGACTATACAATTTTATTAAGATGCGTATCCCTTTAATAATACTTTAATTATGTTAGAACCTTTTATTGGCTATTCTCAATGAGGTCTTCAACCTTTAACAACTTAAATGATATCTATATAGAAGAGCTCTTTCTTTTATTTGGTTCCCACGTTATTTTTTGTTAGCGCGATAAGGGGAATCTACCCTTCCTTACTGTGTAAGCGATCGTGGGCATTTATTTATTGCTAATAGATTTTTGATCATTAGAACGTGTATGTCCGTATACGTCTATAAATAGTTAATTAAATGTTCACGTATTTTTTATCTCATACATTAGAGTAAGCCGATTTTTCCCCATGAGTTTATGGGACGACAGCCCATAAAACATCGGTTATGATATGTTTTCTCTAGCCGCAAATGAGCAGAAAAAAATAAAGTCAATTTCTGTAGAAAGACAACTGACAACTGAAGTAATGTGTTCTATTTGACATTAAACATTCATTTAAAAAAGATCTTATAGGTTTCCGAATTATTAAATAAATGAGAAAGTTTCACTGACTACCCACTATTATAGATTATACTATAAATATATTTCACACTGGGTTTAGTTACTGACAAAATTAAAGACAATATAACTAATTAGTAAAAAATGCTGCTATGTTGGTAGGACATTAAAACAGGTGTATTGGTGACATTTCAGCAACAAAATTATACATATATGAATTAATTATTTTTTATTTCTGGAGGGCACAACCTCTACATTTTTTATTTCTGGAGGGCACAACCTCTACATTTATTAATTCAGTACTAAAGCCAGCCATCACAGTTATCAGCAACAGCGTTAAAGAACATATAGCTGATATGAAACACCGACATGTTACAAATTCTGCGGTCTGTGAGCATGCTTAAGTTGGCCCCTGCCATTCATCATTATCAGCTCTTATCGGTCCACTGCCCGTTGAGCTACTGCAAACTTGCGGACCAGTCCTAAATTAAGAGGCCATGTTTCGGCCCCGTAGGTCATCACGAAAAGATCGCATTGGTTGAAAACTTTTGTCTTCAAGCTCTGCGGTATAGGCGACGTGAGAGGCCCCTACCATTATTAAAGCACAAACCCCCACTAGAGAACACCAATCCATTCTAAGGACGACCCGTGAGGCTATTGGAATTAAAAAACATCCAAATTTCAATAGAAAAGATGGCTGTGTTCTTCCCTCTGCTTGGGACCCAGTAATAAACATAATCAAATCAAGAACTAAGTAAAACACCTCGAGACAGCAAGATATAGTAAGTACTGTTTGCGTTAATCGGAACAACTAAATAATTGTAATTCTTCGGGTAGTTTTGATAACTTGTGACATTAGGACATTTGTAGTCTCAGTCTACCCGTATTCATGGCTTTTGTAAAGCTTCTCAAACGTCGGCCAGTTAAATAACTAAATAAACCGTGATAAAATCCGTAGAACTAGTTTTATTGTAATAAATAACATTCGCGTAAACTTAAGACTTTAAGACGATCTTTTTTTCACGAGAGTACCAATGTTTTTCTCTACTTTTCATTATGAAATCAAACTAGAACGTTGGTCATTTAAGTCTACAATTTTTAAAGTGTATTCACACAATCGAATCAGTATTAACCTATATAAATAATGCACCTACCATTTACCTGGAACCTAAAAATATGTGAGAAACATAATGTATAATATTTTAAGTATAAATTAAAAACAACTGAAGTTTAAAGTTATAGTATGTATGGTTAATGAATAATTCCTATATATCGTTCGGCCTAATTACACAAATGTGCTAATGTTAGACGAAAGCGCCTACCATTGACTCGAAGGATGCACTGCGCGCAGGTGTTCACAACCCATGGCAATAAAGGTGTACAAAATACACACCTGCTTATTATTTCTATATATACTACTTAGCATTTGCCTATTACATTAATTGATACATAATTAACGTAAAAGTATCGTATTTTTTTTCTTTCAAATTACTTTAAAGCTTTTACAATTTTAATCAAAATACCGTCAACAGTTACACCGAATTAACTACTTTGACTAATCAATATAATTTTGTGGCTTATAACGGTAGTTTATTTATTTGAAACTATCAAATATTGTAGTAGCTGCAGAATTAGTAAAATTGATAATGCTTAGTACTACGATATAATAAAATTTATTTATTTACCTTTACTATTCCAAACGACGCATACGCTCGTTCACAGTATTAATGAATATGTAACTATTTACAAGAGCTTGAGGTACTCATTAAAATTTTTATTTCACTTATCCAAATTTGAATCATACGGTATATAAAACGGAAACCAAATAAGGGCTTAATAAAATAAATCTACCTCAATTCGATCTTTCATCGTCTATTTTATAGCATTTTTATTTGTTTCTCGATTTAAAATTGAGTTGCTTTAAAATTCATTAGATTACCTTTTGTGCCTATTTTTTGGATTTTATTGCATATTATAGTAGATGATATAATAAATATGCGTGCACAAATTCATTAAATTAAGTAAGCCTCAAGACGCACCTGCGGAGGCAGCATAAATTCTGTAATATGAGGACTTGCTTCTAGGAAATATAAAACTATGAACATAAATTAATTAGGGATTTGTATCAACGTTATCAATATCATTTATCATCGTTATCGTACATTTTTTTTTGTTGACGTAGGGAAACGCATTTACGCGCCTTCACCGGCCCTGGTTGGAGTCCAGTGGTGTGTGGGACTCAAGGCACATGATAGTGCCGAATACCCACAAAAATCACTGCGAGTGCTATCATTGCCGCCCTTGGTGAGGTGCCCCGGAACAACAATCATCAGGGCACCTCGACGGCGTGACCCCCCTAAGGAACCATTTCCACCTCCACAGATGGGGTTGCAAAGCTGTACAGGACAACACCATCGACTTCGGGACAGTGCAATGGGGTGAGGTTCCCATCGTCGCCCTTTGCCCCGTGCGCAAAAGCGCCACCTCCTATTGCTCTTAGGTCCCCTCTTGCTATAAGAAGAGTACCGAGAGCGATTCCATCTGCTGATCTTAAAGCCCCCTCTTTTTATAAGAGGGGTGCAAAGATCGGTTCAATTGGCTTCGCCATGGTTCACCCTAGGCTACTATGCCCCACCGCCACGACAAGGCTTGAAAATGGTGGGGATCATTATCGTACATGGCCCAGCTTCTAAGGAACATAATTAGGCTTGACACATAAAACTATAAACGTTAAATAAAATTTTCTTGTCATTTTCGTTAACGTCATCATTAATTGTTTCATCTTCTAGTATTGTGAGTATATATAGTATAGTATGTCAATTATATGAGCCTAATTTTGAAATCTTTTTAGCTCTCGTATTATTTAGTTCTTTTTGTTTGTCACTAGAAATTATTTACTCCTATTTCTAATGTAATACAGAGGTATTGGAGGCATATCGCAAGTTTAAGGTCTTCAGATTTGAAATATTTTATCATCATCATGAAAGCCTCGTCCAGTGACACAGACATGAATGATAAACAAAATAAAACACGGCTGATACTCTGAATAACCGGTATTAAATTATGAATAAGCCAGAGTCCCTAGCCCATACTTGAGAGGAGCCGACGAGACAACCTCAGCGGGAAACAGCTATCTTTTATACATACCAAATTACAATTTCACTGTATTAATTATACTGAAATAGCCTTGGAGAAACAACCAATGCCCAAGGTGTGGTATCGTATGAAGTCACTTAATTTGTTGGAACCTTCACTACACGAAAGTTACAAAATACATTTTTTTTAATCCGTTATCAAAATTATTGAAAGTTCTCTGGTGTCTTGTTGTAAAGCTGAATACATTTTTTAGTTTAGCTAAGTGTGTACGAGAAAAGATTTGTATGAAAATAATAAAAATACGAAATTGGTAATAGTTTCATTTTAGCAATTTAAGTACATGCACTGGGCCAAATTAAATAAAAATATTGCCATTCTGTTGACCGTTCAAAATTTACCAAACATTTTGAAATGGCTAGGAATTTAATAGCAGGTAGAGCAAGGTCCTGTGCTTAAATTTTCCAAGAAGAAGTGCAATGGGCTTGTGAAATTGCGAGGTCCTCCATTTTTGTTCGCATTTTCTGCTAATCATCTGCTATCACTGTTGTACCGGTCGTAAGGCCTGTCGGTAAGAAGTTGCTTGATCACATAGTATTCTTCATATTCTTTATCTTTCTACGAGTAATATTTTATTCGGCGCAGTGATTAGGTGCGGTACCTGAGTCCAGTCTCCATCCAGATGAGAGCCGAGATGAAAGCGATTGGCGTATATGATTAGCTTTTCATCCCAAGTACTAATTTGGATTTTTCGTTTCCATTATTTCTATGTCGTACTTATAAGAAAAATCACCATTGAAATTGAGAAAACTCAATAAAAATAAATTTAATACGTTATATTTTTGTTACTTTTTACGATCTCAAATTAAAGGTCCTTTGTATTTTTCGCCTATCTTTCATCCTTGTTAAGATATCTGGATATCGATTGCTGGAGTCAAGAAACCTCCGAATTGGTTTTTCTATCTTCTCGTGTCAGATATTGAAAAAACACCTTTTAACAATCTTGTAGAGCGTAATTAAAACTACAATTTTAATTTATTATCAAAATTACGTTCATTAAATGTCTAAAATGTGTCTCAGTGGTGGTTGAAGTCCCTAGATAAAATATTAATCTATTTTAGGTACCCTTGTCACTTTATCATTACATATTTACAGCTTTAAATAAAGTATATAATACTAACAAATTACAATAAAACTACTTTTACGGATTTTATCGCGGTTTATTAAATTATTTATGTAGCCCGACGTTTCAGAAGCTTTACAGCAACCGTAGTTTTATTGTAATATCTAACATTCGCGTAAACTTAAGACATCAATAATACTAACAAAGCTTTAAAATATGTAGACGATTTAATTCTAAAATAACACGCATATTTGTATATTTAGACATTCGTCACATTGTTGATGTAACCAAATTCCTACGATATTTTTCACGAGATCCAGACTATCATAAGTAATTCTTTACTGCTTGACATTATAAAATAATATACTTAGTCAATATATACTGGAGGAGTGGTATAAACTGTCCACACTGAAAGAAAGAAAGTTCGGTAATCGATTCTGATCCCAAATATGTAGAAAATAGGTGCTATTTCACTAAATTATCTTAAAAAATATTAGTTTCTAGACACCATAGAGATGATCAGCTGACCGCAGGTGGAACATATGTACGTAGCGTACGTGCACCAGAACCCGCGCGGAGCACGAGACGCACTTTGCAGATTGCACCCCACGTCGGGGCCTCTATGTACCTAATTTAATTTTTTTTAAACAGACGCGCCGCTATGGGCACTAGTACGGTGACCATGTCGCCTAAAAATGTTTAGACTAATTTCTGTGTGTATTTACATTGTACTACAGAAACAACATTTTGGCTTTATACGTTTTTATTGGATATAAGAGTATATTACGTTAACTACCGTGTCTTTCAATATGTACAATCTCTTTACAGTCCGCCTATATAAGTAAGACATAGTGTCATTGCTACATTGCGGCCAAATCGAACAGCTGACACGACCGGAGAGGAACCGCTCTCTCTCTTGATACCGCTAAAAAGTGATGGCTTTAATGATGGTTCGCTGGGGAATAAGTTGTGGTGACGAAGTGCTACACGTCTGCATAGCCATTATCTGTGCGGATGCACCACGCCGGTATTCACCAAATGGCTTCGATTGCACGTTTGTCCTCCTATGCTATATGAGACTGCTGCATTGCTGCAGCCGAATTGTATCGACACGACCGAAGCGCACCTCTTCGTCCACATGAGACTACCGCAATGCAACAGCTATGCTGTCACTTTTCGTACGGTTTGTGTGCTTTCGGTGGCCTATTTGAGGAGAGGAGAAGAGAAAATAACACGCGTATGTTTATTGTTGCCATCAAACGTTTCTGCACGGTTCTTATAAAAAATCAACATATTCTCGGTACATTAACATTTTACGTGCGTTTTACAGGTGGAGCGAGCACGACAGGCGCGGCCGGAGGCAAAGACGGTGTGACGGACGTGACGCGACGTGGTCGATGCAAATGGTTCAATGTGGGTAAGGGCTGGGGCTTCATCACCCCGGACGATGGCGGTCAGGACGTCTTTGTGCACCAGGTAGGCGACTCACAACCAGCCTCTTTGTTACACGTCTGGTTTAATGGTAAGCACAGCTATATACCGTGACATCCTGGAACTTGGTCCCAGTCCAAACAGTGTTATAGAAAATTTTCGTATACTAGTAACAGGCAGAACGCGGGAAGTGGGCAACGTTACACCCTAGTGCCTTTCATCGGCATAGGGGAACAGGAAGAGTGAGTGTGTACTTGGACGCTATAATGATATACACACATATGACGCACACGAAAAGAGATGGCCGCCGCAGTCGAAATTCGGCTAGGAAGACATTATTGTTGCACATTCATGAGCTCAACGCTCACATAGCCTCATTCTTAACCTGATAAATAGATTCCTGTGGGAAAATGTTACGTATTTACGTTCGTGTTTCGTCATCACAACGACACGTGAAATCCACGTGTACGAACTTGTGATTAACAAGCGAGTTTGTTTTTTATTTCAATGACACGATGAGCACTTCTGTGTGTTCGTCGTAAATAAATAATTATTTACGGTTGGCGAATATATCAGCCATCAGTCGCAGGTTTCAATCTTGTCATTACGTTAACAATAAAAAAAAATTATGAAGTTTTCTGCACTAACGAAAAAATGTTATATTTGTTTCCGAGTTTTACGATCATGCAATCGATCCTTTTTTATTATTATTTCGCCTTTGAATTTATTATATTTTAATTTACATGGCGTTTACTTGTAGACCAATATTTGTTATATACTATATAAATTTATAATATAACGTTAGTGATTAAATGTCCCTCCCTAAATGATCTCATTACGAAACACAAGTTCTTTTTATAAATTAAGTTAGCCTACCAGAAATATCAGTCATTGGGATTAATTTTGGAAGGTGAAATTAAAAAAAAAGTCAGGTGACCTATTTTTTTAAAGCAAAACAGACTGATCAATCAGAGCCTTAACTTTTATAGCGAACCAGACATTTTTATAACTAACACGAACTGTTTCGTCTATTAGTACGAATTAGCTTATGTATAATAAAACAAACCCTTTTCAATAAGCTCGAGTTATTTTTATTTCTATTAATGTGTCCAATGTTGAACAATGTTTATATTTCTAAGAACAATATCAAGAAATTGTTTTTCATTTATCTAGTAACTTCCAATAAAAAGGTCAACCACGCTAGAGATAAATACTACATCTTATGAAATCATGAAAAAAATGTGCTTTAAAAGTTTATCACATGATTATTTGTAGTTAATAGTTTTTATCATCATCAGTTTAAGGTCGAACTGTAGCCCGAGTGCCTTAGAGATAATTAGGACCCTGTCATAGATATTCAAACTTTCAAATATAGTAGCTTCAGGCATATATGCTGTGGTGTATTTATAGACATTTTTAAATTCCGAAACTACTGAACCGATTTGATATAGGCTATATTATAATATTTTCAGAAACGTTAGGGGTTCGTGTCAATTTGAACTATGTATATGGTAACTTTTCTGTTTTATGAATATTATGAACAATATTGTATTATTTCAGTTTCAAAAACATAAACAGTTTCTACAACTTATAACTAACGAGTGTAATTAACGTAAATTTGTCTAGTTGTAATGTGCGTATTACGTCTACAAGTTGTAAAATCATAGTTTGTAATGGCGTAACTCTCTAGCGGCTTGGAACATGAATCTATTAAAATATCGTATCGTACGTTTGACCTGATACCATGCTTATTTGTTTGTTCGGCTTATCAAGTCCGGATGTTTTTTTTATACATTTATGCCACCAAATCTGTACTTCGGCCGACTGCAGCAACGCAACGGTAAAAATTATCGCCTCTTTAGTGTAACGGTGCGGGTGTCGCCTGCTAAGACCCGCTAGCCGCGTGGGGTCCTGGGTTCGATCCTCATGTCGGGCAACTGTTGTTAAATATTTTTCAGATTATTCTGAGCATGCATTACATTGTCCTTGTTTGGAATTGGCCAAAGGCTTGCCACCTATGACATCATGGGACTCAGTACCTTGGCTAGTCGTGGGTGTGCTAGTATATCTACTGGACATACGAGTCGTGGATTTACTAGCACACCTCTGTCTACCTATTAGGGGATAATAGGCGCGAAGGTACTTTTTTTGTAGGTGCTATATGTTAACTAAATAACAATTTGTGTTATGTATAAATGAAAAAAAAAAAAAAAACCATATTTAATAAATTTTGCACAAGTACGTAAAACTTTTTTGACCAACCTGACCAATTGTAATATGCAGATATATTTTATTTTGATTCCAAAAGATATTGTTATATTCATAGTAGATTTCAAATGACATCCATAACTTTGTTTGATATGAACATACATTTTGAATAAAAATAACAAAGAAAACATCTTGTCTATCCGTACAGCTCATGCGTTATACATAATGCACCAATTTAAATACTAACAAGAGTAGTAAGATTTTTCCAACTAAACTTTCTCCTAAAATGGCATCCTCTTTACACATCACTACGCAGACTTTTTGTTCTGTGGCTCCGAGGTAAAAACGATAACGCTTCCGCAATAAAAGTAGATAATCCAACGAAAGAGTGTAGGCACACGGGCACAAAGTGTATGAGGGGAGATCCGACACCTGTCCCGGAATCTTTAATTAAATGTGCGATAGCTTTATTATTTCTTACAATGCATTATTATTCTATTGTTAAACTGATTTCATGAAAAATGCCCCCACAATAATTGTGTTAATAACCTATTCGATATTTGTTACTAGCCAACTGTACCGAAAGGAATGTAAACAAACCACTTCCTTGTTCGGTAATCTCGTCCCTATTTTTTTTGTCTTTTATAGAATAGGGTGAGAAACGACCAATCCGATCCTTTTTTACGTCTACTGAACGCCCATGAGCATCCACATGATTACTATGCCGACGCGTTAAAAATGGGCCACCCGCTACTCACATACCGCACTAAACGCGACCTCGCACGTGTCACTTTACGGCGGTAACAAGTGAGCGAGAGGCACCTCCCCGGTCGTGCCGGCCCAATTCCATTGCATGGGAGGATGTAGTGTCATGCACCATGCATGGCACTACATCCTCCTTTATTAGTCCTTTACTACCGCTTGTAGACCGGCTGGCTCAATTGGTAATGTGGTGGTCAGTCCGTGTGTTACGCCAGAGGTCGCGGGTTCTAATCCGGCCTAGTCCAAGGATGTTTCTATATGTATAATATGTATTTCTATAATAAAAATCGTAAATATATTTCCGTTGTCTAATACCTGTAATACAAGTCCTTACGGTACTTAACACAGAACTAGGCTAACGTGGTGTGATGAGTCCACAGTTAATGTTAATATTATTATTATTATCATACTATAAATTTCTTAAATAAGCAATTATTAATTAAATTTATATACATTATAATAGTATAGCGATATTCTTTTAAAATCTGATTTCGACTGCTATCAACTTTCTATTTTACAAGTATATCGTTTTGCCTGTATCATATAATTTTGAAGTAACATCACAAATAAGAAGTAGACTGAATCTACAACTTTCGACACAACTCAATATGTTAAAATGATTTTCTACTTTTTATTGCAAGTACATACTGTCGTATGATTAGTAAGTCTATGTTCAAAGGCACAAGCGCCGCATCGTTTCTAATCCCGCTCCTTGCGAAGTAGGTAGAGTTTATAACATTAGAATGGACTTTTAAATTAATATTTGAATTTTCGAATGTCGTAGTATAAAATTTGTAGTATATGATGTTAGATATCTATCTCCAAACGCTTGCTGCGTTTTTATAGATGACCATACACAAGAGTCATTCTATTCTAAATTATTTTGAATATTTTGCTGATTGTAATTTTACTTACCATTTTCAGAGTGTCATTCAAATGCCAGGATTTAGGTCATTGGGAGATGACGAAGTCTTAGAGTTCGAGTGCAAGGAATCTGATAAAGGGTTGGAGGCTACACGGGTGTCAGGACCATCGTTCGTCGACTGTCAAGGATCACACAGACGCCCATTATCGAAGAAACGCTTCCGAAAGCTACGGTAATTGTTACTATCTACTACAAAAACAATAACACTTCTGATCATGCCCGTGTAAGATAGGTTCATATTGTATACTGCTACATATCTGTCGAGATCTTATCTTGTGGTACTGGAGTATCTGTGTTATGGGGCTGGAGCTTATGGTTAGAATGATATGCTTCCTTTAGAATCGCAAAATTGAGACGAACACCTACAAGAAATCCGCTAGGATGTCCTCAACCATCTTTTATGTTACCCTATGTGGGCACTTTGTGACAAAGTATGTGTTACGGATTAGTTGAATTCTATTCGTCGTTCTTTTTACTGATCTATGCTGACAGAGGTGTCCGGTACAGCCTATCGATTACTATAAAATACGTTGGGCGAAGTCTAGGTAAGATTGTGGACGACAGGGGGACAAACTCTCCCGCAGATGGGAAGGATGCATCAAGATAGATATGTAAAATTAGCTATTAATTATTAGTTATTAAAGTGAATGTTTATAAAAAAAAATAGCTTTCCACAGATCTAATCAATAATTTTAAACTTTCTTTTAACGCTTTTTGTATTCAATTTTAGCTGCTACAACTGTGGGGAGTTCGCCAATCATATAGCAGCCAAGTGCAGCATAGGACCGCAACCAAAGAGATGCCATAACTGCAAGAGCGAGGATCATCTGATCGCTGATTGCACAATAAAGGTTTTTATGTTTATTAATTTTTGTATGATTCGAATGTGAATAGATCTTTTATTGCGTTCTACATTATTGAGAGATTTACCGTACTTATTATAAAAGTGTATTTCTCAAAATCTACAGAGCGGATTTTCATACGGTTTTCACTCATTTATAGAGCGGTTTTCAGGGAAGGTTTAAGTGTACAATTTGTTCGCGGACGAATCCGAAATTTATCCTGATCGTTCGTTTTAGATTAATATACGATCGTCATTAATACCTGAGTACAATTTTTTAGGGTGCCATAATATTAAGACGCCAGTGTCCCTCTGTTTCAACTTTGTTAATCGGAGAGTAGAAATTTTCACAGACGGTATACTTCAGTCGCCGCTATAACAACAAATACTAAAAACTGAGATATAATAAAATGTCACTTAAAAAGTCTTTATAAACTTAATACTGCTCTCTCTCTGTACTATGCGCGTAATATACACATATATTCAAATAATTATTATTGTTCTGTAGTAACAGATGTCATTGTTGTTGTGCAGCCGAATTTGGTAAGCACAAACGAGGAAGTATCCTTGTTCACATAATGTTAATGGGAAACTATAGTCACCGAATGAGCCTGACTTCTTGTTTGTCCCCATAACCTATAGAAATACCATTGCCACAACCATGAACATTGTCAACACCTAAAACAATATAATCTAAAATTATTTAATCTGTAAAGTCCGTAAATAAAGCGGCATAACATATTGAACCATAGACACATATTGGTGAATTAATGTTAAGGTAAGGGACCAAATGATGTTATTATTAAATTGGAGAATCGTAATGAAGTCAAGTATTTCAATGGTCACCTTGAGAATACATTATTCAAGTGACAACCTCTTTTACGTCGTTAAAAATATTTGACACTAGGGATTATTGCCCCGAGGCCAATATTATGATTAACAAAATCGTATGGCATCAAGAACTTGTAGTGATGCTGCGATATGTATATATGTGTACAGCCCAACTCGGCTGGCCTCTCGCTTACGAGTACATAATACCGCCGCAAAGTAACAGCTAAGCTGTCGTTTCTCTCAGTTCATAAAAAGGAATGAGATGACAATTATGCGGACGTCAGTACCTACCAAAATGCACTTTTTATCAAAAAGCACATTTCCGATTTGCCTCCTATACTATAAAAAGGAAACTTCAGCGTAAACCATACAGAAAAAAGCTGCCGCAATAGGAAACAAAGCAATAAATAATTGTAATAATGGTTTGGTTTTGTTGAACCGCCTTATCACGCGACCTCGTAAAATGGGTCAGTTGATGTTGCCAGTTACACCTTAGCGTATCGGAAATAATTAGTTCCAAGTGTATGTGGAATAAGGAATTGTAGGCCAAATCCAGCTATGTAACGTTTATTCAATAGGTTGCTTGAAAAGACAAACATGAGCTTGGGTTATGTTATATGTGAATATCTTCTTTATAGTACAAGGGGCCAAGTTACCAGTCAGAGTTATTCTGACTACCGGAGGTATTTGCAATTGCGTGGCCCTTCATGGGCCACCACAAAGGTACAACCGTACGAACCACGTCAGCATAGTTTCGGAGATATCGTGTGCGCGTACTTCCCCAGTTTCGCCACCCCAATTTGGCTTCAATGCACTACCTCTTAAACAAGACAAGGCAACGCATCGGCATGTTATAAAAAAAAACTCAAGATAATATTTGATTAGGAAACATTTTTTAATACTATATTTGATATTTCAGGTCGAAAATAAGAAAGACGATTCGCAATCGAAGAATTCGGGCAGCTCTGATGGGAGTATGCAAGGAAGCCCACAGCAACCATAAAATCACGAATCAAATTTTATTTCAATGCTAATTTTGTAACAGCCTTTAGTATCATAATCATAGTAACATAGACGCAATCTATGTATGCTTCTAAAATGCCCCACTTTATAAGCGTATTTATACGTATGCGTCTTTTAATTATTATAAAAACCTAATTCCAAAATTACAAGCAAAAACCTCGGTACAATCCTTATTAGACTTATGCTTATTATTACATTTAGTTACATATCTACCTCATAATAACAAAGAAAAATACTTTAATATGGAAGACTGAACATTACAAAACCATAAAGTACAAATCCTTTAATGTAGACTCTTAATTTAAGTTTTGAAACGTAACGTAGTACAAATTTTATGTGTTCGTGTGTTGGTAGGTAGTACCTTAATTTTTACATAATACTTTACACCCAAAGTTGTGCGTGTTTATATTATTATAAATTTGTTGCTATTTTATATAATAAACACCAGAGTTCTTAGCATTTAGGGTTTCAGCTTGTTAAGGCTATATTAGGCGATTCTGCAGCCATTGTAATGTGGTGCGGTGTAACTGACGTATGAGAAAAGAATAAACATTTTTTTTTAAATCATAGATGTATTCAAAAAATACATTAACCGTGAAAATAATTCCCGATGGAAGATTGAAAGTACCATATTGTGTTCAAAGAGACCTCGATACATTTTCAAGTTTTGTAATCATGTTAAATACCTCAAAACAATTCAATTCTTTCAGGAACACCTGCGACGGTTGCAATGGTGCAATGGTATTTTATATTTAATTTATGAATGTTCCCAACGAATTTTTATTCACTATAAACAGCTGATGTGTCTCTGGCTTCCATCATGAAGCATTACGAAACAAACATTTCTGTTACGACGCAAAACAGTGACAATTAACTTGTTTTAACTACGCAATCACATTGAGGATCTATTGGGTGCACATTTGAGTAATGGAAAATATAATATAGATATCAAAGTCTTGAATACGACACAATATGTTTTAAGTACTTGTTTTTATGAATAATAATATATTAAATGTAATTTGTTTATGATATTTTTTTTGCAAGTAAACGTGCCAAAGTGGAATAGATATTGCAATATGGGAATTGCTTTAAATGGAAAAAACGAAGAGCTTTACATTTTTTTACGTCTATTTTTTCAGATTTTCCATTTTTTTTAATGGTAATCATTTCATTTTATTTCACGTATTGCTCTTATTTTGGGACGACTTTCTTCGCGTCAATTTTGTAATAAATACCCAAAGTTGCCATTTTTCACTAATAGTGTACGTATGTAATAGTGTACGTATGTAGAATTTTGCTTGGTATCGAATATCGATACACAATTGGGCATCTAATATAGAGAATCTTATAGCTTTAGCATATAAATATATGTCATTATATAATAATATACCATCGTCGTAAAACTAGCTTTAGTTAATCAAAGTAAGTTATGTAAGTGTTATGAAAATAAATTTATTTTAAGCAATTGGTATCATATGTTGGTACCGCTGTTAAAGAATCTATTGGTAACCGAAAGTGACGATCTATCACATATCCACCAGAACTATTACAGAAACAGTTAAACTATTTATTTGCAAAGCAACTGTTGCCAAATATCTATTAAATTTCAAGTTTCTACCACGGAAATCTTGTAATAAGAATGTGTAATAGAAGAGCCATCTTTTAAATAATTTTAGTACTACATGGCGCATCTATGACGCGCTGTAGTGTTCTATGGCCACAAATTCAATAATAGTATAGTGATTTAAAAAAATACTAAGATATACAGCGACCGTCTCAAAGCCGTCCATATAAAGGATGTGCAACTGTCAAATTGTGCACTTTGTAAAAACATTTTAAACACATAGGCATAAGGTTAAACTTTGCACATCATTTAAATAGAAGCTCATTGTAATATCGACTTAAAACCATACACATTAGTTCGACATTGCAAATAAAAATATCTTTATGTACAATCACAGTCGAATATGAAATCATATATCTTGTATTTTTCTAAAACAATGAAATAAATGGAACGATATAATGAGAGTAAAAAGTTCTGAATCCAGTGGAACCCACCAACGATAGTACTCATTTTCGTTAAAGAACTCTATATGTAACGATTTGAATATTTTTATTAAATATTTGGGATGTTTATATGAACAGGAAACTCTAAAATACAAGCTTCTAACAGTATGAAGCGTAAAATTTTATAAATCAAATAAGTATGTAGAGTTTTGTTCGAATTTATTGACTTAGTTTTGGAATTTTTACTAAGATGCAAAGATTTTAAAATACAAAGTTACGTCAACGAATTTTAACTTATAAAATTTCTAATTGTTCTTAAAGACTGATAAATTCAGTCATTTAAAAAAAGGTTTTTTTGCATTTATCCTAATTTCCTTAGCTTTTTTAAGTTCTAACATCGCTACACATTTCTTATTATATAATATTTTAAAAGTTATGGAAAAGCCAAAACACGATTGCGTAATCAGTTGTTTTTTCTATAGATGAATCCATGTCATTCAATCATTTTTATCAAAGGCATTTTCATCAGTAGGATGATTTTTTTAAGGCTCTCTTATGCTAAAATCCATCACGCAAATCATATACACAATACCGATAAAGATATAAATTCAAAAACATGACCCTCGTTCTGGTGCAATGGGGCATGTATAATTTCCGTATCTAAATAATTTTAAGCGTACAGCGTATAGTTATATAAAGGCTTTACTATTGGGTGTTTTGTCACAATCGAATATTTGGAATGATAGTAAGAAACATCTATATTGATTTTATAAAGCAATATTTTTAATCATTATGTATTTGAAATACGGGTTCATATTTTATAGATTTAATTTAGCTTTTAAGATTTTAAAGACTATTTGGAATCAACTACCTCATAATTTAATACAGTAAATGAAAGTTTATGAATAAGTTATAACTATAACCTTTTTACAAATTCTAGTAGTTATAATAAGTAATTATTATTTTCAATGTATGCTGAATAAGGAAAGGTTTTGTATTTCTAATATTTAGAGTTTAAATTTTGTTTTCTTTTTTATTTTTCAAAGAAAAATAAATAAAAAGTGTCAATGGTTTTTCATTTAAAACATTTCCTAAGTCTGCTCGGGCGCAGAATTAGGAAATGTTTTAAGAAATGATTATTCCCGAATAATTTAGTTAAGTAAATAAAAGAAGTAGAAAATGTGTAAAGCCGATTGGAACCCAAACCGTATCGGTGTACATCGCTCTGAATATGAGTTTTTTTTTGGACGTGAACTTTTGTTGTGGAAGAGAAGAGAAGCAAAATACAGCTTCAATGGATTGCTATGAGTGCTCGTCTGACGACGAGACTATCTTTAGGGTCGTAAGAGCAAAATACAGCTTCATTGGATTGCTGTGAGTGCTAGTCTGACAACGAGACTATCTTTAGGGTCGTAAGAGCAAAATACAGCTTCATTGGATTGCTATGAGTGCACGTCTGACAACGAGACTGTCATTAGGGTCGTAAGAGCAAAATACAGCTTCATTGGATTGCTATGAGTGCACGTCTGACGACGAGACTATCTTTGGCGTCGTAAGAGGGACCGACCCCCTCCCCCCTCTTCCGCAAATGGGAGAGATGCATCCCGATATTAGAGCATTTGTAAAAGTTAACTATTATTATCATGGCCAGAGATGCCGAGGGGTCCCTCCTCCCCCGACTCTGACGTCGGGGGCAGCTCGCGCGCGGCGGCTAAAATGGCCTCTTAACTGACGTAAACGTTTGGCTCATGAAGATTATCATGACCGGGGGGCCGTCCCCCTTTAATCTTCTGACGGATTAAAAGAGCCGCGCGCGCAATAGTCTCAGGATACCTAACCGGTACGGCGGTATTATTTGAGCTAGGCAAATCGCTGATCGTATTGGTATTAGTCCCTACTCTAAGGGTGCAGATCAGAACCCTAGGTCAAGCCTACAAATCTGTTGGTGGTTACATATATTTCAGGTAAATAGGAACATTAGGCAATGATAGCGATATGTGTGTGATACTGCATATATAAAAAAATCTGTCTGCATAAATAAGCATTACTTAAATTAGTTTTTCTTTTCATGTACCTATTGTACTTGTCTAAATTATATTCTACATCATTAGAAACCAATACAGAGCGACCGATAACATAAAGTATATAAATAATGTTATATACACTATAACTGTCTGATAACTATTGAAAAAAATATGGGCTAAGACTCGAATACATTAACGCCATCTCATATTCCCAAAGAGCTAAATTGAATCCTGAATTAAATCAAAGAGTTGTTGCACATGCTTCAAACTTTCCGGCATTGACATATGAAGCTATAAACTGTCAGAATGTTAGCGGTCATGTGTACCAGATAACATTTTAGTTCTGTTGGGAATAATGGTAGCGTTGATATATATCTGTTCAAATGGTACCAATACCGGGCTATGGGATCAGCAATCCATTAGGTTCGTGTCAACGAGTGTGACCATCTTATCGGTTCAGTAGTTGAAATCGGAATTACAACTGCCATTAGTAGCTACCATTAGTAGCTGTAGTTCCGATTTTGTCCGTAGCTAGCTAACTACAGCTGTCAAATACAAACATACAGAACAATTAAATATGATTTAACATTAACGCCAAATGCCACACTAGCGACACCTACTGACAGAGAAGATGCTCGCAATATAACCATATAATTGGTATCGTCAGCTTGATATGTCATAAATACATGTTAAATTTATATTAGTCACAATGATATTTAATTATTTTATAATTATAAATTAATTAATAAATTTTTATTTTAATATTAATTGGAAATTATAATATTGAAGTACATGACATCAAAGGTACAATGCAGTATATTTTGCCATTACGAATTTATGTCTAATGTGGCCACGTGTTTACATAGCGTAATTTGACAGTGCCGCCGAGAGATGTCAGATTTTTGGGAAAAGCTGCGTTAAAATGGGCACTGTAAGATACAGCAGTGCGGGGCTCCCTCCTCCCGCTTGTACGATGTCCCCCCGCTGCTGACGTAACTGTGCCGTGCCCGCCCGCCCTAGTGTGTGCCGCGCCGCGCTTCGAACAGTGTGTCAGTTACGCGCCCTGTTCAACTTTAGTTCAGATCACTTGACATTTTACTATTGTGATAATAAATTCGGTCTCTAGCTCAACGTAAGGTGCATAACAAAGCAAGCAAGCGCTCGTGTGCTTCTCTCATTTGAGTCACACGCCCTCGTGCTCGTAGGCACAATGTCATTTGTTCGATAACTTAAATAGCGTTGCAAAATCTCCTTTTCAGCGCCTTTAAGACTCCTAGCATATTGATTTTGATACGTTAGAACTTTACTTTTGAGTCCTACAGGGCTTAAATGCTACTACGCAATTCGTATACTCCTATGTTGTGTAAGATATATCTATCTGATCCGATAATGAGAAATTCTTTATCATAATCATAAAACGCTAAGTCAAAACAACAACATAATTGTTACTAATCAGCTGTAGTATTCGATTTGACAAAAATGAGATATAATTAAATTTGTAACACTGCAGCCTTTTTGCACTCGATACACGAATACCTTCTGTTTATGTAATAGGGAATAGGATTAGGTACGTGGGGGTGTCACGTAAAACCTTACACGATCTTTATTTTTTTTCAGTTCTAATTTAAATATAGATATATCTTATTCAATTAAATTGATTGTGTATAAAACGATATAATACAAACGAGATTTATTTTTGGATATTATTTTGGCATAAATGTGCTTATGGTAAGTTATATGTACCTGATCAAATTGGTAGTGTTGACAACAAGGCTTTTTAGATGTTAGAAGCATCATACCTTCTATGCTTCAGTCTACGTAAAGTTAATACTTAATAATTAATTCATGAGTTTTACCATCCATGGTCATGTACTAGTTTATATTTATAGAATATAAATGGACTCATATTAGATTTCATGTGCTCTTGTAATGAAATGCGAAACAAAGTTGTGAGTATTACGCGTAGGGGATACTTTAGATGAATGTTAGTGAAAGCATGTAGCCAATAATGTAATGCATTTTCATTTTTTCTGACACTCACGTTTTAGCTACTTCGATAATTCAATGAATCGTTGTCGAATATCATTTTAGACAATCACAACTATGTCTATAGTATAGTTTCGCTTATGTGTATAATTTAGCATAGGTGTTTTGTGGCCTCTTTAAATGCCAATTGGATATAGTACCGAAGTGGAAGAATAACAAAGGTCTATTAATAAATTTAAGTACGTGTATGTTTGAATTGGTAAATATTATTTTTTAAACTTATCGTCGTGTCTCTGTCATTACAGCTGCACTGACGGACAACATTAATATATACTTGACCAGCTCTTAAAGTAAATGTAGCCTTTTGCGGTCTTAAAGAACGCAACTCCACTTTACAGCGACTTAAGTAACAAGTAGTTATAATTGAAATTGTAGCTTATTACTGAAATATAAAATTCTAAGTGCTATAATTGAAATTGATTTACCAAACAAATAAAATGCGGTCGTTTATCCAAATTTGATGTTGGGCTCTAAGATAGTAACGGCAAGTTGTAGTGACGAATAGCAGTAGGCTTGTATGTCGGCATATTTCAACAAGCATGTTCAACCATATTTCAGGAAGGGGGAGCCCCATGCTGCATAGGAGCAGGTAGTGCCATGCATGGTGCACGACACTACGTCCTTCTATGCAACAGAATTGGGTCGGCACGACCGGGGAGGTACCTCTCGCTCACATAATACGCGTTTCATGCGGTTTGTGAGTAGCCGGTGGCCCATTGGGGAGGGGAGATGGGGGGGGGAGTTAAGAAGGACGACGCATCGGCATAGTAATTTTGTGGGTGTTCATGGGCGTGGGTAGTCGTAAAAGGGCCCTATTCTATAAAGAAACTTTCGCGAGGCCCTGGGTTCTAGACCCAGGTCGGACCAAAGCCTCATCGGGATTTTTAAAATCTAACAGTAACAGGGAAGTTGGCGTTGTTACTTCCCCGTGCCTCAGAGGGCACATGAAGCCTGCGCTTCATTGCTCCGGTCGTGTCGGATTGCTGTCCCGCCGGAGGATGAGGGAACAGGGAGTGCACTTGTACATGCGCACATAGTTGTGCAGTATAACATGTCCTGCGCAGTCGGCTAGTCTCCATAGAGACGGCCGCCGCGATGGAAATTAGGGTAGGACGACATTGTTAATTTTTTACGGTATTTGTGTATTTCATATTCTTAGCACAATCCACGTAACAATATGGTCCTTTGTAAATCGTTTAAATTTGGGTTTTGTTGTCTCGGTAATATAAACAAATGCAGTCGCGCGGCGCAGTGACAACATCATTATATTTGTCGTATTAACTTGATGCTATACTTTTCTTCTTTTTTTATGTATTGCTGCATTGCATCAGAATTGCGTCGGCACTATCGGGAGGGTATCTCTCAGTCACACGAAACCGCCGTAAAGTGACTACTATGCTGTCGCGTTTCGTGAACTGTGTTTGGTGGCCCATGGAAGGCTAATTAGGATAATGTGTCTGCATAACTTCAAGGCGAATGTTTATAGGCGTCTGTTGTCAATAGCTGTGACAGTTGGTTTGCACCCCTATTCTATAACATATTATAAATATAACATAGCCTATATAACTGGTATGATAAACAAAGAAATGGCGAATTGAATCATTATTTAATACGGGGACAGGAGGCGGTGGACATTGTTCAAAATAATTAAATTATTGTAATTGTTTTAGGCGTTAAATGGCGTTGAGTGAAACGAAGTGAAAGTCGACCGTTCACCAGGTGGGAAGGCGATCTCCGTGCAGTAGCCGATCCGGAATGGATGCGAGTAGCAGGAGATCGGTCGTCTCGGCGTTCATTGATAGAGGCCTATATTCGGCATGGACCGATAAGAGCTGACAATGATGAATAGTTTTGTGTAAACATTTGGCATGCATCTCTTTCATCGTAAGAGGTTTTGGGGCGATACGTGATACTTTACAGTACATTTACTTGTCTCTACAATACTGCCCTGATAGAAATCTAGACTTTCCCAGTTATTGGAATCGGGGCCGAAATTTAAACACGTAGCAAGTGAACATCTGACTTGATATAAAGAATGCTGTTTTGAATAGAACATTTGATAGCATTTGAACACACACGATTTTGGAATCACAGGGTGTACTGTGTAACTTTAATGCGTTTCTTTAAATATCTCGATGTATAAATAATGAATTACTTTGCAGAACTACCATTTTTGTGTTAAGAAATCAAAACTACCAGTTATGATTTTTCATCGCGAACAATTGTAAATAAAATACTTATATATCGAATTACAAGGAATTGCAACTAAAACAAATTATATATCGTGTTACAAGGAATTGTAACTAAATCACTTATAACACTTTTATTATATTAAGTTCTATATGTGGTCTATTGTTGGGGATTCTATATGTGCCCAATAGAAAAGGCGGAAAAAAGTGGGGGGAGGCCTTACTTTTTTCTTTCCAGAACTTCATCGCGCCAACCAGGCAAGTTAATCCAGCGAGCCTATCTCGCCATCTTCTTTTTGGTCCGCCGCATCGCCTCTAATTAAAGCAGCAATTTAATCTATGGGAAGTAATTATCATAACTTATATTCGAAGTGTAGATTTGTAGGGATGTAATCAACTTTTAGATAAGGGAAAGACATCAAGAACTATCAAATTGACATTAGGCCAAAGGCGTAGTCGCGGATTAAAATCTTTGGTAGAAGAAGTGTTTTACTTTATATTTAATAGTAGGTTATTGACGGTGTTAAGTGATAACTTATTGTGAGTAGCCGATGGCCCATTACTGGGGTGGGTGAAATGGAGAGCAACACATCGGCATAGTATTATGTGGATGTTTATAGACGTCGGTAGTCGTAAAAATGGCTCCGATGTCTAGTTTGCCCCCCTATTCTATAAAAACAAAATTTTTCTTCGTAATAGGGTTATCCTGTTTCTATATCGGACATCATCTCCAGGCGAAGAAACCGCGCTTTATATCTATCATTAACACGATGTCCTACGTTGAATCTGGTGCAGTCTGGATTATGTACATAATTGCCAATAACTCGCTCATTGGCAATTGCCAATTATGAGCAGATAATTCGATCTGATCCTGTTTCCGATCAAGCCGTTAATAGATATCGTTGATGGTTATTAACTGTGTGCTTATTAACCTGGTCATGATTTTTCACAGCAGAAAGAGAGCAAATTCTAATTTGCAGTTCTCAAATCAATTACTGAGAGGTTAACAAGACCCGGTCTTACTGGAGATTGAGAGTATTTCATGGTAACTGTTAACGTTCATTCCTTCTTCTAAGGAAAAGGGGTAGAACTGAAAACGGATCCTTTTTTAGAATTCCGTACCCAAAGGATAAAAACGGTAGCCTATTAGCAAGACTCCATCTTGCGTCTGTCTGTCAGGCCTATCTCATGAACCATGTATCTAGGCAGTTGAAATTTGCAAAGATGATGTATTCTTATGGTCGCTTTAACTAGAAATACTAGAAAAGAAATTCGGAGCATCTCCTCTCGGGACGGGGTTTCCATTCAATATGTAGGCATATTTTTTGCCGGAAACCTTCGTTCGCTAGTCCGACTCGCATTTGGTTGCAATTTAAATAAGTTATATAAAAACGATTAAAAATATCATAGACACAAAACCCATGGGACTGGTTGTGTGCTCGTAAATACAGAAACTAAATACATGTCATAAAAGCTAAAGTAGAATTATATTTATAGATGACCAATAAAGAGTTTATTGGTTTGCCCACCCTGCGTTTCTTGTTCTTTGAATAGATTTCTGTGTAAGACGATTTCATATTCATTTTGTGGTCTTTTAACAACTGTGAAGAAAAAATAATTCTGATTAGGAAGCCTTCAAAGGCTATATAAAGTTTTACTAAAAATACATTTAAATTGTGTAAAGGAGGATCTCTTTATTCAGTTTTATTATGTATATATTAATTTGTATGTAAGACTGGTAATTTGTCCTGCGCTGATATATATAGTCTATATGGATGTCCGTCGTAGCCAAAATTCGACTATTTCTTAGTTTACATTATAATTTTTAGAAGAAAAACGCATAAGAGTGGTAATTGTATAAAATTTCGTGGAAAATTTTGCAGGCAGTTTCAAGTGAAAACATAAGGAAAAAACAACCATTTCACGTCGGCTGATGGTTCTTCTCGCGGAACTGTAAAAATGCGAAGGAAACTTTTAAAAGGTATCGTGTGAGCACGCAGAAAAGGGCTGCACTTAGTACCTACCGCTTGCGATATTATCGTCATATGCAGGACACAGTTCTCACCTACGCGGCCGTTGAGTACCTTCTCTTAAGGCGCTTTCAAAAACCTGGGATAGCTGCTATTTTCTTCTAAATAGCTACAAAAGATTGTATTACTAGTAAATTATTATTTGCTAGTAAATTATTATTTGCTAGTAAAATATTATTACGTGTATAACGTCACTTGATCATTTTCGTGCGAAATACTTTTCGGTCCTTTATTGCGTTACTTCTGCCCACCCTTAGGGAACCGGCGTGAAGGTGTGTTGTTCTTGTTGTCATCCCTTAGTTTGTCATGTCATAGTAGATTTATAGGCAGAATTTTATATTTTTCTTCTCATTTTTCCTCAATACGAGTTTGACTAACGGTTTCTTCATATTTATAGTACTTAATGTCAAAAAGACGACTAAAGATTGGACTATTTGTTTTTTGCCTCGTGATTCAGGTAATTCAAAAGTAAATTATTGACAATTGAGTGTAATGTTTAACTTAACATTTTTGAGTTTTTGTTTGAGATACTCTTACAGTGCCAGTGCTGGTTTCATAATTTTTCACTATATTAAGAAAAGGCTTTTGAGATTACAACAACACGAAATACTATAACGCTGCCACATTTTCGATTAGTTAATAGCTGAGACATTTTACGTTATTGACAAACGCACTAAAAGATTTTTTATGAGCATGGTACATTTAACATCAGGTACATAACGAATATCATTTATTATGTAGGTGCTGTCCTGTCTATTTAGGTCATAAAAAACGGGGTACGCTGGAAATTTACGGCTGATTTATGGTACTTGGGACAGCATCAAATTCACGGTAAGCGTGCCCGTTACTATGTATTTGTGGCAATTATATGCAGGATAAGAAAGAAGGATATGTTTTTGGCTGGAACATTTTATTTGAATAAGAATAAGTCGTATGTACGTGTAGAGGTGAACATAGGCACAGTTCTACAAAATACTAGTTGTGCCCTGCAGTTTCACCCACGTAAAATCGGTCCTAAGGAATTTTAATTTTAATTTTATTAAAAATTATTATATATGTCATCATATTTATCGTTTGGAAACGAAAGCTAAATTAGCCTCAGAAAAGCTGGGTGTGCTCAGTAGGGCGAAGCAGTATTTCAATCCACCCCATCGACTTCAACTTTATAAGGCGCAGGTCTGACCGCATGTGGAGTATACAACGTACAGCGAATCGAATCGTTGACGACCAAGTTATTTCTGGACAGCTCGATCTTTTGATCCTACTAAGAGATGTCGCTTCACCGTGCGCCTCTTACCATATTTTCTACGTCGAATGTTCCGAGGAATTGTTCGGCTTAATAACAGCAGCAGAGTTCCACCTTCGGACATTGCGACAGAACTCCAGCTTCCACGCCCATCACCTTGATGTCTGTAAGTCCACAACAGTGCGGTTTAAACGCCACTTTTTACCGTCTTCAACTGCACTGTGAACCTCCCTCAAGGAAAGAGCATACGAGAAAAGCAACGTGTCTGCAAGACGCCCAGTTTTGCAAATGTCTATGGGCAGTGGTACTTACTATCCACCTGCTCATTTGAACCGAATCTCATAAAAAACTACCTTTTAAATATGTCATTATTGTTATAAATGTCACTCTGCCTACACTATTTGGGAATTCAGTAGTTCAGTTTCGGATTCTATTCAAACAAACAAATAAACAATCAGATGCTTCCTCTTTATAACATTAATAGTTCTAAGAATTTGTCGTGTTAAAATCGTTACCGGCAAAGTAGATAAGAAAAACCTTCGAAATTTCGTGTTAGTGTAGTAGAAATCGATACTAGTGGACGGAGAAACCTGTAAAACTCGCCTCGCATTTCTGCCGTTATACTAATGCACAGCGCCCTACTTTCTGATAATTCACTGATATAATTTTAGTTCTTAGTCTAACATGTTTATATTATGACATCGCCCAAGTGTCTGTTGTATTTTTAATTCCTCGAACGCTTTTAAAGTAGCAAGTACTTTGACGTAAAATTTTACGGGTACTCTGTTATTTATTTTACTTCCTCTTGGTGGTTTTATGTATGATGATATATAAGGTGTTCATTAGATATCGAAATTAGCATTTTTACGTTGCAATGTTAACATAGGCCTTTTGAAAGATGATCAATCTATTTCTCCTCGTATTTGAATATGACAACAGCCGGTTTATATGGAGAATGTCGTTG
>JAFELO010000262.1:992287-1016853 GCA_017140195.1 Eumaeus atala | reverse complement strand
TTACTAGCGACCCGCCCCGGCTTTGCCCGAATTCGTATTCGGATTATAAACTCAAACCTTAGGAATCGCTCTATACACGGAAACCCACATGAAAATCTGTTCCGTGGATTTTGAGACGGCCACATACAGACGGACACACTTTGGAGGGGTGTTTTTTATTTTTTAATATGTAGTATTATATCATCGTGATATTAATAATTCTTAGTTAAGACTTAGAACTAAACTAACTTACGTCATGTCAATTTTGCTAATCAAACCACACAGATTATTTAATATTTGACAATTTTCACAAAAAATTTAGTCCGTTTCATGATAAGAAGGAACTGCAAAGACAAGCTCGGACCAAATAGTGTGTACTGACATTCTTATTTACCAAGCTATGGATTGTTGCCAAAATAGTTCCACTACTGTATGGCCAGATTAAGTATTTCTAACAATTATCTGTTATCATATATTTTTTGTTTCGGAACTATATTATATAATGTTAATGTAATAATATGTATATAATCCTATTTATGTATATATATTTTAATTACATATTTCTTTTATTTTTTAATTTTGTCAACTGAAAATTGGCTCAATGTAGGAACTATTTAAAAAGTACACAAAACCATTCACCTCATTACGCCTAGTATCAAGTGAGCCTTTACGATCTGAGTAACCTTCTCGCGCATAAGTAGATCAGAACTGGATTTTTTGCCATCTGTTCTGTGTACGCACTTCTCCAGTCTACTCCGTCTTCCTTCTGTTTCTGTTGTTTTCTTTAAACCAGCAAATTGAAACCCGAAGTAACCTATAATCTCAATCACTTTACAAATAATGGCCCGTTAGAGGGAAGGAGGAGGAGAGCAGAGCAATCTTCTGCATGAGAACAATAATGTAACAGTCGTTATAAACTGATTTCTCGTTAGCCCCCTTATGCTGTATAAAAAAACGGCAGTGCCATGATCATATTGTGAATGAAATAATTATTAATTATTATTGTTACTTAGTTACAGTAATATTAAAGGGTCATACACATCACACTTCGTGGGCCTACGGGGCACATTGCGTAACACAAATCATCTTTCGAAAATATTTTTACCTAACACACCTTTTAGGATTTGCAAAAACATCTTGTTTTATTTTATATTGCACAATAATATCATGTGGGTATATATTTACATTATATTCTTTGTATATAATTTCATTCAGTTTTAGTATTACACTTACACTGCAGTTCATTAACTTTTTTACTTCGTCTCTGTAGAGAGGAAATTGGAAAAAGTATTAAACTTCGAAGTTCTAGCAAGTTTAGCTCGGGGATACTTGGAAAATCTACTTACAATTTGAAACATTTAGATTCGTGATGCAGAAAGTTTTTAAAGGCCAAGTCAAAGTTCACACAAATGGTGTGTTTCGGTCTTTGACTAATTCAAACTGCAGTAAGTGTTGACTTTGTTAGAAAGTCCGAACAAATTACACTTTACGGCCTTTGACTAAATCATTATTATAACAAATGCGGACATAGTGATATCATAATTAATTATTCAAGATTTATTATTCACACATACCGATTTCTAATTAAGATATGACTGGTAAACTTCGATTTTATGAAATTATGTTTCGCTGTTTGACTGTCCAAATTAGTGTGTTGTAGGTTAAACAGAAGTTTAAATTTCAAAAACGTTTTTGGACTTCGCCTAAGCCTTTACGTCACACCCACTCCTAGAAGTGCTTGAGGTCCGAGGTTTAGTGTAACATATATGTGTACTATTAATGCGATGTTTCGGCCCTATTACAGATCCCTCGATACCTAGTTGCACCCGCTAGGTTCATTTTCTTTTTTTATAGTAAACAAACAAGAATCAGACTTTTTAAGTAACCGTCACCCATATATAGATGCGTTGCACTTCTTACCACGTA
Source organism: Eumaeus atala (assembly GCA_017140195.1). NCBI lineage: Eukaryota > Metazoa > Arthropoda > Insecta > Lepidoptera > Lycaenidae > Eumaeus > Eumaeus atala. The sequence goes on along the minus strand of JAFELO010000262.1, from coordinate 1,014,948 downwards.
TATACGTATTCTGATGTAACTCTGCGATGTTGTAGTTTAACTATAATAAAACAGAAACTACGGAAGTACTAACTTTTACGCGTGTCTCTGCCTGCAGTCCATGCGGCTAACGTGGGGCCAACGTGGGCCAACGTGGGCCAAATAGCTAGTAGGTGTTAAATAAAAAAAATCTACATTTAATTTTGTGTATACAATATACGATTACATTCATAACAATAGGATGCCTTGATGGCAAATTTTAGGAAAAATGAAGATATAATTTGGTACAGTCTAAAATTAGCCTTTATCGTCTTAGGGTTTTCACATCTCATGCGTAAAAGTGAAACCCTTATTAGATTATTCTGTTGTCCGTTTGTCTATCTGTCACGACTGTTTATTCGAGAACGTCTAGCAGGATTAAACTGATTTTTTGTTGTATACTAAGTTTGCATATATTGAACCACACAAAAAAAATCAATCGTCTAAGTGATTATTACGCGCATGTTTTATTGAACACAGAATAAGTGCTGGTGCGGTCAAAGATGAATTTGATAAAGATTAGTACAGTAGTGCACTAGATGTAGCTGCTTTGTTTATATAGTGGACCATATCATCATCATCTTCGTCATTATCAGCCCTTATCCGTCCACCGCTGGACACAGGCCTCTTTTAATGAACGTCACGACGGCCGATCTCCTGCTACTCGCATCCATTGACTACTACAACTTCTATTTCGGGACTCGGGGAAACGCACTTACGCGCCACCAACGACATCGTTAATGCCGAATACTCACAAAACCACCGCGAGTGCCATCGGTGCCGTCTTTGGTGAGGTGCCCTGGTACTGAAAAACATCACGGCACCTGGACGGCTAGTCAGTCCTCTAAGGGGCCGACACCACCTCCACACTCCACAGGGGACTTATCCCTAAGCACAGGATAACCCTGTAAAAGTAGCTTTGGGACAGTGCAATGGGGTGAGTTTCCCATCCTCGCCCCTTGCCGTGCGCATAAGCTCGTCCTCCACCTCCTGAGCTTTGGTCCCCTCTTTCCACAAGAGAGGTTAAAGAACAACCCCCTCGGGGTAGTTTACTTCTCCCGGTGTGTCTGGGTTCACCCAAGGCTACAATCACTATAACCTTAATTAACATTACGTTAAGTATGAATTTCCGTAAACTAGCCTCTGAGCCAACCCTATAAGATGTCTTATACTTAACTCGTGCAGTCTACTCTAAAAGATAATCGAATATTTGTGTAGAGCATCATTCAGGCACAGGCACGTGACAGATTCAGATCTTGGACCTACTTTCGATGATCTTTAGATTCACTGTCCGATATACCCATAGTTGAAGCATTTAGAAGACATTCTGAGGACCTTGTATGAAGAGCTTTTTATGTAAGTAATACGTAATCTTTCATGTAATAATGTGCGGTTTCTTATTTTAAATCCTATTTCATCCGATCAAGGATGAAATTTTCAAAAGTCCTTTTTTACTTACCTACTGTGCTTAGCAAAAAGCTGTTTGTTTATAGGACTCTGACTTGATCTGTCCACAGTCCTTTGGAAGACGTTACTACTAATTTTCCATTAAGACATACAATAAATCGTAATCGTTGCTTCAAACCACATTAACTGCCAGAATTTTTTAGGAGCGTTGAAGGAAAGTAAAAATCTATATTACTCATAAAGTCATAATAAATATGTTTTTACTGCGGCCTTGTCACACCACGTTAGCTTAGCCCCGTGCTAAGTGCCGCAAGGACTGTTACAGGTACTTGACTGGATATATATTTAATTTAATATTTTATAAAAATAAGAAGTTTTGTATATTTACAATTTTTATTATAGAAATTCATGATCTAGGCGGTATTCGAACGTTACGAACAGGAATACCGAACGGTATGCGGTATTATATATACCAGCACCACGCCAAAACTGAGCCAGTCCGCCATCATCGTTGTCGTCGTTTACATATGAGTGCCATGCTGAGTTGGGCCCGCACGAGCGGATGTACCTCGCGCTCATGATGCCGCCGTAAATTGAGAGCTATACTGTCGCATTTAGTGCGGTAGTAAGTAACCTGTGACTCATTGGAGGGGATGAGAAAATGAGGGCATGCAGACGCATGGCATCAATAATGCGGATGTCTACGGCCATCGGAATTCATCAAAAGGCTCCTGCTGCTCGTTTGTATATATACTATAGAAAAAAATTTTTCTTTTAGTACTTTATAATAATTATCGTAACATACATTTCGTGGCTCGAACGATAATAACAATATTACGTAGGAGGACAATTATGTACGTGTCATGAGATTTGGTCACGGTATCACTCACAAGTTTTATCGAATGTTTCGCGGTTCATCGGATGTTTACCCAATACAATTACTAGGCTGAGTAACGAGCTTTAGCACGCCTGTTTTGTTTCAGTTATGTAAAAATACAATTTAGATATGTTTCGTGGCCCAATTCTAATTTACTCTTGACCATCTTTAAGAAGATATGAGGTATATGAATATATATATGTCGTTATAACGTATGTTATACCGTAGCCCACTGCAGGTGAGGACGAATGGAGGGTATCTGCATAAAATTATGCGGATGGTAATGGCTGTTGGTGTTCATTGAATTCCTCCCATTTATCGTTACTCTCCGAATAATAACAATGCAACTTTCATCATGCCACCCGATCAATTGTCGACCAATATTTGGTTATCGAATACGTAGCTGAGTTCTAAAATAATAACAATGCAACTTTCATCATCCCACCCGATCAATTGTCGACAAATATTTGGTTATCGAATACGTAGCTGAGTTCTAAAATAAAGAGGAGTATTTATGTATGTTCAGTGCTCGTCTATTTCTACAATTGCGGGCCGATTGTCAATTATTTTTCTTCGCGAAATTACATGGATGTTATCATGACGATACCTGGTTCCATCGTCATGAATTTAGTATCTGATGTTAAGATCTTTTGTATAAGGAGGCAAACGGGCAGATGAAAACTACAGCCTTTCTGAATAAGGAGGCAAACGAGCAGACGTAGCTTTTCGATGACTACCGCCGGAAAAAGAAATTAAGCATAATGTTATGCAGACGTGGGAAACTTGTCTCACAACACAACATCTTCCTCTATCCTGGGCCACTGCAAACTTATGAACCTATATATGTAGGCATATCTGCTCCTGTGCAGGCACAATTCAAATATAATGCGGCAATGACACTACCTCTGTTTCGTATGTAGAAACATTCGAGCTAGATAGATGAAAACTTAATTTGCGACCACAAGCAGTACAATTACAAAAGAACGAATTACAATAAGTTTAAGTACAGAAAAAAAACTAACCTTATCCTAACACACCTTTATAAAAATACGTGTGTGTATTTATATGCTGTGGCAGCTCAAACAGAGAAATCTAGTATTGTTGGAACATAAACACCGGTTTATCTTCCAGCATAATCTGTACCCATTGGTTTGCAGTTAGTACCCGCGGTGAGAAGGTGCTAAACTTAGTGAGATCCGTACTTAATAAAGACAGGTTAAAAAAAGGGTGTATCTAATGAATATTTGGGAACTATAAATTTGATTAGTTCAAACATTAGGCTAGCAAGATTTAATTGCCATTTTTAGCATAGATGCATCTTTGAAATATGGAGCTAGGTGCGTGCGGCAGGGAACATTGAAGCTGAAACGACAGCATGCGTTTTATATAAACAACGCGACAATATAAGAAAGACTTTTACAGAACGCTACATGAGATTTTCCCGAAAACATATTACGTATCCTGCAAAAGAAGCTATTATTTAACTTCTTCATATGACCTCCAAATCTTACATGATTATCAAGAAGTTAACCGAGACTTTTTGCTGTCTCAACACGCTCAATTTTTAATGTATACATAATATATATATATATATATACATTAATGTTATCTAAAAAACAATTTCATATGCTTTCCTGTATCGATAATAATAGACTTTGACTTAGAGGGATTCAACACAAGTGTAGTACTGTAAGACCAATTATAAAAAGCTTTTTATATCCATATTAATTTAATTTAACATTTTAGCTATATTGTGAGGTGGTAAGGATATGTATAGTTGACTATTACCAGCATAACAATGATATTTACAATGAGAAATATTGCGATTGAGATCAGAGCCATATATAATAAATAGAGGGGGGACCCCAAATCTAACCCTGTTGAACGCCCTGAGTAACCATCAACAGATCAGAGATCAAGATATAATCAATACTATAAGGCATTGATTATATCTAAAGTGTTTGAAAGGTGTAGCCTGCTGTACTCAAACAGTGCGACTGAAAACAATTTATAATACATCCAGGAATATTTTTGTAATTATGTTTTTTTTTTAATAAATAAAATCTTTTAAACAATCTATATTTTAAGAATTCTCTCATTACAATTATTTTGAGTGTCCACAGTAGGTTAATGACAAGCTATTAACAATTTGTACACGGTAGAACAGACAATCTATTTATACATAATACACGTAGAAGGACGTAAATTCACAAACAACCCTTTTCTGCTTCGCCTTAGCCGACTAAATATAGAATATCTCATACAAAGGATCTCCTTTTAGTTGGGTGTCTATAATGCTATAATTATGACGTTTTTACTATTTATAACAATATTGATTTTATACTTTATTTTTAAGATAAGTTTTACGGGGTACTTTCCGCACTATAAATAATTTAAGAATGTTTTCACAGATAAAATTATGTAAATAAAAAAAAAATAACACTACTCGCTACTGGCTACTCGCGATTCGCACCAAACGCGGCTACGAACATGTCACTTTACGACAGTATTGTGTGAGCAACCCCACTATGATTCAAGCCCTGTCGTGGCGGTGGGTCTCAGTAGCCTTTTTTTTGTTGACGCGGGGAAACGCATTTACGCGCCTTCACTGGCCCTGGGTGGGGTCCAGTGGTGTGTGGGGCTCGCGACATTATATAGTGCCGAATACCCACAAAAACCACCGCGAGTGCCACCAGTGCCGTCTATGATGAGGTGCCCCGGAACAACAAATCATCAGGGCACCTCGACGGCAAGTCAGCCCCCGAAGAGACCGACGCCACCTCCACAGATGGGGTTGTCCCGCACCACAGGACAACCCCACCGACTTTGGGACAGTGCAATGGGGTGAGGTTCCCATCCCCGCCCCTTGCCCCGTGCGCAAATGCGCCGCCACTTCTTGCTCTTTTGTCCCCTCTTCTTATAAGAGGGGTACAAAGAGCGGCACCTCCTCCTGCTCTTAAGTCCCCTCTTCTTATAGGAGAGGTACTAAGAGCCGCCACCTCCTCGGTTCAATTAGCTTCGCCCAAGGTGTCTCGGGTAACCCCAGGCTACTGAGCCCCACCGCCACGACAAGGCTTGAACCATAGTGGGGGGGTCTCAGTAGCCTGGGTTGAACCAGGCGTAGCCAGTTGAATCGAGAAAGATGATCTTTGGAACTCTCTTATAAGAAGAGGGGCCATAGAGCGGGGGAGGATCCCTCTTTTTACCCCTCCTATAAGAAGAGAGGAGAAAAGAGAAAATGGACGAGGCGCCTTTGCGCACGGGGTTAGGATGGGAGTCTCAACCAATTGCACTATCCCAAACTTGGCGAGGTTGTCCTGCACTGCAGGACAACCTCATCTGTGGAGGAGAGTCGGTCACTTAGGGAGCGGCGGTTTTTGTGGGTATTCGGTATTTTAATGCGCCGTGAGTCCCACACTCCATTGGCAGTCCCACCCAGGGCCAGTGAAGACGCGTAAAAAAAAAACAATATTGTGTGGCGAAGGGTTACATCCACAAACGCACATTTCGACGGTAATGCAGCACTGCTGCGCCTTTAGACCCATACTTAATTACCTGATTTTTTTTTTCTAACGATTCCTAACGGATCACGGTTTCCCGGGTTTAAATTCGCTTTCTTGCCAAATTACATGAAATCGGTTCAGGAAATTTGCAACGTTATGTGGCAACAAACTAAGAAACATAATAACATTCATTGTAATAGATAAGCATATCTATTACAATGAGAATATACATATGACACAAAAAATATTTGATAACTACAATTACAGTATATATTTCTGTAGTGTAACAAATTTACTACAAGTAAAATATTTCGCGTGTCGTGGGCTGTAATAACGTGAGGAAATGATACTTCAATATTGTACAAGTCCTATTTCGAAACAACAATAATTTTAAAAGCAATTTCACCTCATAAACGATCCCGTGATACTCATTCATCAAAAGCTTCTCTATAGTTCACTAGAGTTTGTTAATTATTAACATTTAATGTTAACTCTAAAATATTGTTACTAATTTTTAATGCAAGTCTGTGCCAAGAAGGCGATCCATAGGTTACTTTTCGGGCTTACGTCCAGTTGTATGTGGCACTTACATGCACAATCCTTAAATGTATGATTGTAGGTTTTCAGGTTGATTTATTGAATAATGTGTACATTTCAAGGCACTATAGGTATTTTTTTTATGTAACCAGTACAATAAGTCGAAATGTTGCTTAAGTAACGTTCACCGAAGGATTGTTATTATTTGCAGAAAATATGGTCACCTTACGCTATACCAACGTGTGCAAGTCTGATAAAAAAATTTATTTTTAGTTATTAAATTCTTACCTCCTCGTGTACTTGAGTAACTTTGACAATTAAGCTAAAAGTTTAGAAATATTTAAATCGGTGTTTGTAATGTGAATGAACTGTGCTGTGCGCAGATCTATGTGTAGATTTTGAATTTTTTAAGGATAGTTAAGTCAAAATTTAAGAGAAAATTATTTTTACATATTCAAAATTATCATCGAGTACTGAATTCCCTCTGTCACTATGTACACAAAATACTCGGTATAACAAAGCGACCAAAAAAGATGGTCGATGGACTCATAAAGTTCTCGTGTGGAGCGTTAGAAAAGACGGGAGAGTGTTGACTATCAACCAGGTGGGATAACCATTTCCGTGCACTAGCTGATAAGTGGACGGCATGATATGGCCGGCATGGGATTGGAAATTTAGACGTATATTGAAAGAGATATATGACCGACAATCTTATTTAAGCGAATCCGGTAGTGAAAGTGATAGAGATTGATTATGTAATAAGAATGAACACACCATTAATAAAATAATAGAAGACTAGTGGCTTATCTCTGATAGACATTTATATGCGTGGACGTAACAAACGTAGAGAGCATCTGTCAACAAAGGAAAACTAATATACTGTATATATATACATATATATACATATACATATATGTGTATATATATACATATATATACATAATAGTTTATGTACATAGAGAAAAAGACTTATGTAATAAAACGGCAAGTACGGGTTATTTCACATAGGAGGAGTCATTTCCAGCAGACCTTTTTTAACAAAATGAAAAATTATAAAGGTCTGGCCATATTGTGTACACAAAACAACACCTACTTACAAACATGGTATGAAGCATATACATATAAATAAATATAGTACACACACACGTTTATATTTATATATATATACATATACCCAGAAGGAGATTATATGATTGAACTAATGGTCCAATCAAAATTTTGTATTAGTAAAGAATTCACCTTATACTTAATGCTTTTATAGAACTCTTTTCATAAATGCAGTCTTATGCACTCAACCTATCGTGCATAAATTCTTTTAAATAATCTTATAATTCTGGCAATCAATGTTAAATAATTTATTGATGTGTATTAGTTTACAAAAACAACAAGTAACAAAGTATTGGTTACTTTACACTTGTGAAACGCATGATAATTTTAAAATTGGTAGGAAACAATGTAAATATTTCTTACCAATTTCGAAATAATCTTATAAACCAAATACTAGACCCGTGGCTGCTGTAGCCCGTGAAAAAAAGTCATTGCGTCTACACTATTTAAATCCACAAAATTTGTAAAGAATTATCCTATGGCGACAGAAAAATTATCACAAAACGTTATGCCATTTTATTTTATTATTCGATACAAAATATGGCAAAATTAATTGATTTACAAAACTATAAATTTTTATTTCGTAAATATTACACGTTACCATGACAAAAAGTTCAATTTATGATACAACGTCTACCTGTACAGCTGATTGTCAATATCTTCTGCAGCTTTACAAGGATTTAATTTGATATTTTTTCCACCACTTTGATTACATTATCAAAGTTTTGTTAATGATCAAAACGGTTTACAAAATGTTATATAACCTATGTTCATATATCATATTATAGTGTTGTAATGGAAAAAAGAATTTTTCAAAACGGTCCAGTGGTTTTGGAGCCTAAATGTAAATATACAAACAATTTTCTTTATACTATCTTGCAATAAGTATTTATAGATAAAATATCTTCTTAATTGCAAATAACAATTATCACTTTTGCTGTATATTAGTTTAATGCACAAATATAAAACAATTAAGAATATAAAAAGCTTATTCGAAGCGGTCTCCATTGGCTTCAATACAGTCCCTAGACGTAGAGGCCAGTAATCAATAGAAACACGCACACTTTACACGGGGAAATTCTTCACTGCCAATCGTATGGATTCCTTTAGGGACTCCAAATTATCATGGCGTTTAGATCAAGCTGTACTCTCTAAAACTGAACTCTATAAATCATAATCCAGCAGATTAAGGTCGGGACTAGGTGAAGGGTAGTCTTCAGCTCGATTAAGTACGGAACGTTCGTCTTAACCAAGATTGAGTGGATCGAGCTTTATGATCTGGTCCCGAGTCTTGCTGGAAGGACTATACTTGGTTATTGTGAATGGTGTTATTAAGGGGCTTAACTATCTTCTCAAGAATGTTATCTTGATACATTTGTGCCTATATATTAATGCTTTTTTCACAAGAGTATGGCTCAGACACTCCTTCATCCAGCTTTAACCACCTTTCCTACGCCAAAATTCGTCGCAAAATATTGGGCAATATATTTGCGCCAAAATGTGAAAACACAACAATCGTACAAAAATATCGGATTCCAAATTCAAATGTAATCTTTTCAAATTTTAATTGTAGTAGTATTTATCGCCAGACTATGTAGTAATAAACAATCATAGTACTGCAGAGTTTTCGTGCACATTCAACTTTATGTCGTACTTAATTTTCACACAAAATATATGCAATATAAAAAGCAGCCCGTAAGGGTGTTTTAAATCTAATGACTAACTTCATTAATCTGAAGCGAGTAGCTCGACAGTTGGCGAGTCGTGCTCAGAGTATGAGTGACAGTTGTATGATGTGATTATTGTCACGGAGAGGGGAATCAATCATAGATAAGAGGATGATGGCAAATGAGTAGATAGATAAACTACCCAAAAGAAGTAGGTACAGAAAGTTTCTTCTAAATGTATATATACAGTAACACAATTTTATTGAAAATAGCATCTCAACTTACTGTTCTCGGGGAAAAACGTTGTTAACAATTCGTCGTGTTATTAAGCAGGTTTGTTTTGGACATTTTATGGCATATCTTGATGTCATCAAGATTCTAAAGAAAAAGGAATATATGAAAGTAAAAAAATATATAGAATTGAAATAATGAAACTAATTTTCTGGGTTTCATCACCTTATTTTTTATTAAATAAGCCGTTTCGTCTGTAATTACCAATAGGTAGGCTACAGGACGACTTGAAAAATACATTCCTACTGAGCGCTTTTGAATGAACTACATGCAATGTAAAAAATATTGAATTAATTCATAGTGATAAAAAGCGCTTAGTAAGAATGTATTTTTCAAGTGGTCCTGTAGCTGCATACCTATTGGTAATTGCAGACGAAATGGGCCGCCGCGCACGCTGAATTGCCACTTTCCCACTTAAAACCGGCGCGCTTTTCTGTCGTGTTACGTGCAATTCGTAAAAAAAAATGAAAAACCTTATGAAAATCCGTATAGTAGTAGGCTTTGAGAACACATAGTCACGACATGATAGAAAGGCGACTTTTGGGAGCTTTGTTTTATAATATGTATAAATACAAAATATATTAAATTAATCACTGGTATATAATACTCGTATGTGCATTGTGGTCCCGCTAATTAAGCCAATGTGTCGTGGATAGCTTGCTCCCTAAAGTAATTAAAATGTTGTGTATTATAATAATTTGTATATAACAGAATAATCCTCAATCTAACATGGTCGGGTAAGTAATGAAAGGGATAACACATAAGTTGTTAAATTGTCATCATCATTATCAGCCCACAATGAACGTCAAGACGACCGATCTCCTGCTACTCGCATCCATCCCGGATCGGCTACCGCACATCGATCGTCTTCCCACCTGGTGAACTGTCGACCAACACTTCGTTTTCCTAAACGCGGCCTGCACTCTAGAAACTTACAGGTCCATTTTCCATCGGTTCTTCTGAGGATGTGACCAGCCCATTGCCACTTCAGCGAGCCTATTCGTCGCGTGATATCAGATACCTAAGTTCTCTTCGTTATGACTTTGCTATAACGCATTGGTTGAAGAACTTTGTCTTTTGTGAGAATGTGACGAAGCTTTTGAATGCTGCTTAACCCAGCTGAATCCTTCTATCGGCTTCCTTAATTAACTTCGGGAAGTTATGTCTACCTAATTACTACAATTGCCCGAGGTAGACGTATTCCTCTACGATGTCGAGAATAGTACAATCGACGTTGACCGGCCTAGAGAGAACGTGTTCTTGAACATGACCTTTGTCTTGTCCAAGTTCTTCCTAAGCATGCAGGAAGTGTTGCACAGTCTAAATATATATGCTCTCCAACGATTCGGCCAACACAACGATATCGTCGGCCAAACGAATATGTGAATGTGTGTTAAATTTAATTTTACCTTAATTAACTAATAACAATAATGGTAATAAAAATAATATCTGTATACTAGTAACACCGTGTTAGCCCACCCTCGTCCTAAATATCTTAAGGACTTGTGTTACTTAGGAGCTACTGAACATCCGAAATACATTTCATATTTTTTTTAATAGTAATACACATATAAATATCAGGTCATGGATATTTATGGATTCGAACCCGCTCTGGCACAACATGCACGGCTATACAAGCTATGTTACCACTGTACCAGGTCGTCATTACATATCTACTTATCAATTAGAACGTAGAAAAAGCGGAAACTACCAGTATCAACATTTTATATATATATCATAACATTTAACGGGGGAATGTTGCCTAACAGATATTAAGTTTATAGTTTGGTTATCTCAGCTATGTTTGAGCCACTCCTGTCTGAGAGAACAGTTGCATGTGAACAATATATAGAAGTGTTCGCTTGTAGCGATAGTATATATTTTCGTATAAATACATTGTAAGTGGTGCTACATGAACGAAGGTGTTGCGTACTGCAGCTGAATTTCATTACAGGACTTCGCGTCAAAATTCAAAATTTCACCAGCACCATCTCGGTGTTCCGAAGTTTTCTATCGTGCACTTGAGCCCATTTTCTTCCACGCAACACGTCTTTATGGAACCAGCTAGCCCCTTAGATATTCCCGGACCGATAAGACAAAGGGATCTCCAAGCAAGTCTTTTACAGATAAGCAAGCGTGCTTATCTGTAAAAGACCGGCTGCGCATTTGCGAGATCTCTGGTGTTGCGGATGTCTATTACCACTTACTTTAAAGTGGCTGTACTGCTCGTTTGCCTCCTAAGCTGTAAAAAGGTATTTTATTACTACTGTTAATATTGATTTTTATATTTTCTTTTTCGCCTGACTACGTCAGAGAGAAGTACACACACTCCCATAAATATTACCCATATTTTTCGAGTTTGTATGTATGTATGTCCGAACGGCTTGACGGATTTATTTAAGTAAAAGAACAAAAATGGCAGATTTTGAGCGCATATACTTGAAGTTCATTTTTTATAATTTTGGTAAGAAAAGAAGAACTTAATTGCAAATAACATTTATTACTTTTACAGTGTGTAAGTATAACAGACAAACACAAAACAATTAAAAATATAAAAGTCAGTCTTTTAACCGTTGAGGCCAGTTACCAATAGAAGCACCCACTTTCCATGGGGAAACTCTTCACTGCCAATCGTATGGTTTGTTTTAGGAACCAAATATCATGGCGTTTATAGCAAACTGTAAACTCTAAAACTGACCATAAATTATCGATGAAGGGTAGTCGTCAGCTCTGATCGAGTCCAGCACGTACGTTTTAATCAAGATTTGGTGGATCGAGCTTTATAATCTGGTTCCAAGTCCTTGCTCGAAGGATCATACTTGGCTATTGAAAATTGCGTTTTAAAGGGGCTTAACTACCTTCTCAAGAATGGTATCTTGATACAATTGTACCGATGTTTTGATACCTTTTTCACAAAAATATGGCTCAGTCACTCCTCCATAGCCAAAACACCCCACCAAACCATCACTGAAGTCGGATAATGCACACGTTACATTTTGTCGACTAATTGGGAAGCTCCCTTAGAGGTTTGAGCATAAACATGGCCATTTTGTTTGTTAAAATGTAAAAAAATAGAAAAATGTCATCCGAAACCAAATATTTTCTGTGACCTCCCTTTGCGTACCGCTTCAGAAGTTGTATCAGTTTTACCACCCTATTCACCTTTAGACTGATAACATAACATTTATAAATGACCAGTCCGTTTCTTATACGCTGCAAGTCCTATGACATCTCTTAAAGTAAGCGACATTGTTCGAGGTTCTATCTTCATTTCCCGAACAAATCCCGAAAAAAAAGGACCAAAATCTTTTGCTCTCGGACAGGATTTCTTCCAATTCTTTCCTTTACTGTTTTGATCACCTCATTCATACGAACGCTACGTAGATGGCCGGATCTTTGTCTGTCTAAGGCTGATTGATAACCGGCTGAAACGACGAACTTAAGAAAAGATAGGAAAACAAAATTTATTTCATTATATTCTATCATATTTTCGAAAATATGACGCCAAATTTGAATTTATTCGAACTGATAGAATTTGTGTGAGGGAACCTACAACTTTCTCTGTCGTAAATTTTCTCAACAATGGATAGAAACGAAATACTTGCGGTGATAAAGTCTGTCGTTTTAAAAGGGAAAACAGCAACCCAGATTAAAGTCACGCCAGACAGTGTTTTTGGTAATAATGTTCCTGTACTGAATACAATTCACACCTGGGTAACTGATTTTAAACGTACCACGTTTGGAACAGAGCTGCGAAGACGTCAACAGGTCTGACCGTCCCAATGAAGTCACGAATCCGAACATGATCAAAAAAATTCAAAAAATTGTTTTGAAAGATCGGCGCTTAAAGTAGCGGTAGATAGCAGAGATAAGCATTTTCTCTGTACCCATTTTTAATACTGTATTTGGTGTAAAGTTTGCGAATAAAAAGGCTTTGCGTGTGGTAGTTGCCGCGTTTGCTCATTGTTAACCAAAAGCAGTGTCGAGTGGACGATTCATCGGAGTGTTTGGCTCTGTTTAAACGTGATACTAAGGATTTTTTGCGGCATTATGTGACAGTAAGAGAAATATGTATACTCCTGAAAGAAAATAATATCTAATCAGTGGACTGAGAGCGGAAAACCTGCGCCGAAGAAAGCAAAAACTGTTTTGTCTGCCGGCAAAGTGATCGCGACAGTTTTTTGGGATGCTCGAGGTATTATTTTAGTGGATTAATTGCAAAGAGGAATAACAATAAATGGAGAGTATTATGCAGGCTTGCTGCAAAAGTTTATTGAAGAAATACGAAAGAAACGGCCTCATTGAGCCAAAAAAAAGTTTTATTCCACCACGACAACGACACGACAACGTGCAGTCGTCAAGTGTTACACCGCTGTGGTGCTCATGCTCTAGAGGCCACACAAAGTGTACCTCGAGTTGTGCTAGGTTACAGTGCCAAAAGATTGGCAGATGGGATGGAGCTTCGTGCGGCAAGTACTAACCTTCACCGAAGCAGCCATGCCCAGTCAGGTGCTTTAAATAATATTATACAATAGATAATATTTTTAACAATTTGGTCCGACCCGAGACTCAAACCCGAGACTGTGGTTAAACTTTCTTGTCACTAGACCACGAGGCACTCCCGTCTCTTTGTGTCGGAACAAGGGATTTTCCAATTTGCAAGAGAGTCCAAAGTCAGGAAGTTGGCGGTGTTACACCCGCTTAGCTCGGAGAGCACGTTATGCCGTCGGTGCTGCGCCTGATTTCTTTCCAGTCGTGGCGGGCTGCCGTCTCATCGGGACAGGAGGATCAGGGAACTGGGAGTGCTCTTGTGCCAGTGTGTGCGCACACACTTGTGCACTATAATATGTTCTACGCCGTTGGCTAGTCTCGACACAAGACATTGCCACCGTGGCAAATGGCGAAATTCGTCGAGACATTATTATTAAATATTATTATTATGTATATTAATTTAACCCATAACAATGTACAATCATTTAACTGAAACATTTCATGATTATGTCAAAGTTTAGCAGGCGTTTGTTCAAAAGTATTCAAAATCTTATCTTGTTATAGATCGTCGGCTTTTTAATTTATCCCAAACTTACAGCCTTACAGTATGGTCATTCGCAGGTACCTATTAATAATCTACATCAAATTATCTGAATGATAGTAAAAATTGTATCGTAACATTTTGTTGTTTAAAAGTTCAAAGCATGCAGACAAAGGCGGATCCGTGAGCTTGTGAGTTTGTTATTAGTCTGTGTAAAGAAATGAGATTTTATAGTTTATTGCTCAACAACGTGCAAATATAAATATATATTGTCTTTAAATAGAGTAAATAAGTATGCGCAAATTTGTTTCGTAATAGGATCATAAAAATTCATGTACTCATACGAATATATAACCACAATACCAATTTACATGTTTAAAAGAGCTAGTGGTATAGGTGCACTGAGGCCGTAGTGGGTGTTTTAAAATGATCATAATAATCAGCATCAGCCGGACGACGTCCACAGCAGGACGTAGGCCACGTGCTTTCACGAACTGGAGTTGAAGAGTATCTATACATGCCAAACACTCACGTATACAACGCAATACGTTCGAAGAGGGTTAGCAGTGTTAATTTTTAATCTTAATATGCATCATTCTTGGCGTTCCGTGAAAGAGTCCTATGTCCAGCAATGGACCGATATGGGCTGATAATGTTGTCGTTGCTTATGATGATTATGGTTTGTAGCTCTAGTATGACTTCTAGTAAGCATGCTTATGCAAGATACTATCCGAATCTTGTATTCATTCAAACATTGAAAAGTGAGGGAGTATTGGTTCATTGTAGATTTAAAGCCTCACACGCGACAGACGAGTAGTCTAATGTTTTTGGTGATTACCAACTCCTATAAACATCCGTACAACATGAGTTTATGCAATTGCTTTGCTCCCATTTTCCTGATCCCACCAATAGATTACCGGACACTCACATCCACAAATAAGGCCACATAACTATAACTTTTAGGATGAGGTGGTGCCATAGCTGCATAGAGAGAAAGAGAGAGAGGATTCGAGTGCCTTGTGATTAGCCGGTGGCCCTTTGGGAGAGGGAGGAGCGAAACACATCGGCATAGTAATTATATGAATGTTCATGGGCGTCGGTAGTCGTGAAAAGGATCCGATTTCTCGTTTGCCCTCTATTCCATAAAAGAAAACTTGCCCATATTACCTGAGCTAAACACCTCCAGATTCGTGTCACCTTTTGCTTGTAACAATACTTACCAGACACGCTCTTATCGTATTTAGATTGAATGCGACTTTAAGATCGATTTGCTGCCCGTTGCAGAAGTCTTAGCCTGATAGAATATGTTACGAGTTGTAGTTCAGTGATCTATAAGTTATTACAAAATATGTCCTAGTTATTCAAGAAGTCAGCTTCCGTGTTTATAATGTACTTGCACTTATCCAGCATTTCGTACGTGGATTGTCCAAGTAGGTTATTCCTCATGTTATAAGCCGAGTGAATAGGTACGCATTTTAAGTAATACCATAACGCGTCGATTTCCATGTATCTCATAAAAATCGGCAAGAATTATTTATACGCATTCCCGTCACACAACTACTGTATTTGCTGAGAGTGCCATTGCTATGCTGTATCCAAACAAATGCGCGAAGGCTCCGATTGCTCGTTTGTCCCCCTATATTATGAAAAGCTATGCTGTCGCGTTTCCCATGTATTGTGGGTATCCGGTGGCCCATTGAGAGATGCGATGAAGGAATATAACGTATCTGCAAATTCTGATATTAATGGGCGTTGGCAGCCTAAAAACTGCAAATGCTAGTTTTTCCTCCTATGCTATAAGAAACAAGAACAATAAAAAAAGCTTGATAATTTCCCTTAAATGTTGAGTTGAATTTTGAAAGTGCACGTAGTTACATAATTTTCTATAATTAGGTCACTAAACAAGGTCTCCCCTTTCGGTAATTAAGTTTTCCAGACTCTAAAATGTTACCTTTTGACCGAAAATGTATTCACTTCTTCGGCTACGTGAGTTTTTCCTAGTCGTGCGCATAATTGACAAGTCTTTGATGTCTCGAGGCGTGAAATACTTTAGCATTCAGTCACTAGTTTTAATTTGTTTCTGTTTGGGCTGTAGTAAGATTATTTATACCATGAATACAGTAGTTTCTGTTCGTTTCTAGAAATGTAACGCCGTTATTTGTTTGTATATAAATATGTACTGCATGATACTACGGTTGTTATTAGTCTGGTACCAAGAAATGTCAAAATACGCCTAATTACTACAAATCAAACCGGCCAAAGGAATACTGAAAATTATTTCGACTACTCATCACCTAAGTCCTCGATGAGTTATATTCTTAAAGTAATATCTATTTGATATGGTATGGGGACACACGAGAAATCGGAGCTTTTTTACAACTACCCACGCCCGCGTGAACGTCAGCATAATTACTATACCGATGCGTTACCCTCCTTCCCCCCAATGGGCCATATCATATCGTTGAATATAATTATCTACTCGTACTATTGACTTTTTCATGCATTTTCAGTATTTCTAATAGTTGTTGTATGTTATTAGCAAAATGTCGTAATTTCTGTTTAATTGTATGCCCTGTTTACAAAATTAGCTTACGATGCATACGATGATATTAAGTTCATACTTTCCTCATTTGTTTATACTTTTATCCAATACTATAATATTTTCTACTTTAAGGCGATATAACATTTATTAGCTCATTTCAATCTAACATTGAACACATTTCTTTAAAATTTTTGTAGATGCATTTATTTTCACATGAAAGATCTTTAAAATTATCCATTTAAGGTATCAATTAAGGTCGCTAAATTAAAAAACCTGGTTCTGTAATTCCACACAGAAAATGTTACACACCAAATGGTGTACCATATTTTCTGTATGAGTTTTCATTCATATCAGTCAACACGTTACAAAGAGAAAAGGTATTACTAATAATTAAGGAATACTATAATTTCACCAAAAAATTACAAAGTACGGGCCGTATGTTACGGCTAAAAGGAACTATTAAATCAGGCGTCGGGCCGCTGTTAGCATCCAACAGTCATGGACCAAAATCGAATGTCTCGAGCGGAGTGCGCGCGCATCTTTACCCCATCCCACACCATTCCAAGCGCCCATTGATGATCTTCTTATTATCAACATATATTAATATAATATTTTCCTCTTTGCTATCATTTAAGTGTATGTCAAGCAAAACGGTGTGCAACACCTCAGATAGGATGCCTAAGGTTCGGTTATGAATGTTGGCGTAGTGGATTTCAAAATTAAACAATTTTTTGTATAGATGGGCGCTGGCCGTCGCGTAGTTTGCTAGGTTTGGGCGTCGCTGCGTCTCGGCTTTCAGCGGGCGGACGGTGCGCGCCAGTGTTCAGCCATCGTGCGCGGCGGATCAGACACGCTCGCTCGCGACCCAGTCCGCTCTGACGTTTTACGAGGCTGCCGGTGTCATCCAGGCATGCATTAACATTATAACATAGATGAGCTCTTAGAACTCTGCGCAGTTTATAACATAACATTTTCGCTAATGATATAGTGATTCTTTCAGTAATTAATCAGTGTAGGATCGTTTCTTGAGCTTGTGAGGCGCTACAGAGGTCGATCGGAAACGCGCGTGCGGTAAGAAAGATTCGGGCTGCGGTGACTAGAAGGCATAGCTACAATTCCAGCTGGCGGTGTTTACACGCGTTGCCTATACTCGAGGGCACGCCGCCCGAGCTCATACCCTCGCCAGATTCCATCTCGCTTATGATTATCAGTTATCAATTTCGAAACTAGTGATCGAGCCACAGAAGAGGTATTCGATACCATTTAGATACATTCATTAAGCCAGGCTCTACAGTGAACGCAGTCGTAGCGCATTATAAAATTGTCACAATCTAATCAGAGCGTACATCGGAACTGAATTCTCGAGTAGTTCATTCGAGTGAAATAAAGCCTCTTTAAAATATGGGTGCTAAAGAAAGCGTGGAAGCTGCAAAATTTTCTGCGCAAAATTGGAACAATTTCGAGGTTCGTAATACCTTTAAATTAATTTGCACCTGGAGTGTTTGTTTCCCCTTCGTATTTCTTGTCTTTAAGTAAACTGTGAAAAGTGAAAATTAAAATATATTTGCTAAAACACAATGTCTTTTTGCACCATTATGAACTCCCCATGCATGTACACGTTTTGTCAAAATAAATACTAAGTGTTTATAAATAAATAATATTAACATAATAGATTTGTGGAGATTTTTTCTACATTAATTTAGTTAAGCTGTAACACAACACGTAGAAGATCACTATGTTTGTGTGGATTGTAGATTGATTGCAATAAGGTTTACAAAATAGCAAATTAGACAAATTATTGTACAAATATTAGCAGACAAGTCGATAAAGTTGTAATTCAATACTACGATAATGCAATACGTATTTATGGTTTACAGTTTGAAGTATAAGTTTTTTTTATTTATTACAAAAAAGGAACATATAGAAAGGTGTTTCAATTTAGTGAACAGTTTAGTTAAAAAAAAAAAGACGGAAATAGTAAAACATTTTATAGTTTTATCATTCTGAAATAAAATAGTTATAGTTGACGTAGTTTTCATTATCTAATGTTTGGGTACTTTTATTTTGAAAAAAAAAAAAAAAAAAACATTACGAGTAAGTAAGAGACAGTATATTCGTCGTGTTAAATTATTTTACGTATAAACCTAAGGCTTACAACAAAATACAGGAAAATCAATAGTTTAGTATTAGCTAACGTTCAATCAATTTATAATATGTCGGCGCCTATTGTAAAACAGTTATACAAAATTTATTTTAAAACCTTAATTAAACTAAAAATTATTTTTATTTATATATTCGTATCTCATTAAATAAATGTATAATATATAATCAGTTGTCGATATAATTATCATGTGAAATCGAATTCGTCAATGAGTCAACGATAGCCTTGCCAATATCGCAACATTTACATCAATAAGGTTGTAACAACCTGCCTATTAAGTAAAATAGCAAACATTGCCTCTTCATGTCCACATCGTGTTTGCGTCAATATCTGCATGTACATATCATCTCTCATGTGCTCATGCTTCACTTGATTTTTATTTAAATCATAAAAAAAAAACATTGAGGCTGTGGAGTGTTAAAGAAGGTTAAAACAATTTTATGCATGTTTTTATGCTTTAATTTGTGTGCTTCGTTATAGGCTAATTGCAATGTGGTGTACCTGTGTTGTATGCTTATAAATGACCAATCCCTTTTAATACAAATTTAAACATGTGCCTATCAATGTTTCTATAACTATTGTGTATCTATGATTGTCTTGGTAAATGAATAAGTTACGGGGCAGCCTGGAGATGTGTAGAATATGTATGTATGTTTGAGTGTGTTTACAGCATGGAGTTGTAAAGCATCACTATAGACACGGAACTCAGCGGTCCCAGAGTCTCAACCGTGGACACTCACTCTCGCGTCCCGATGGCACCTGGTGACATCACGGGACCACGGGTAAGATTCTTTTAAACTATTTAAACGAAATAAACAATCTTATTATTGTTATTACTACTTCTTATAGTCCTGATTATTATAATAATATCACTCATTACAACAAGCAGGGCTCTCTATCTGTATCAAGTACATTAGTATTATTGACACCGGATAAATACAAAAAAAAAAAAAATGTCCTGAAAGCCTAGAGTTTTGTGTGTGATTTATCGAGACGAAAATATAATAGTTTTAGCTCTTTTTCGGAGGGTTAGGTGATGGAGTATAATAGTGTTTTTCTTATAGAACCTGCTCAGCTCAGCTCAGTTATAACTGAGAAGGTTCTATAAGAATAATATTGTATACAAATGAGCACTACTCATGAAGTCATTCTGCTGCTGAGATCATGATTTGACGTTTGTGTATTTTTTAAGGAATAACGTTGAGTCGCGATATGTACTACACGTATTCTAGAAACAAATTGATAGCAACATACGCTCGTGTAACGTAAGCGTATACCAAGTATGTGACTAAGTAACTTCTATAAGTTACTTCTATGACATGTCTATACATGTTTGTTGAATTATACTTTTCTTTTTATAGATTAGGAGGGCGACTACCGACGACCATGAATATCTACATAATTACAATTCCGATGCGTTGCCCTCCTGCGCCCCAACCCCAATGGGCCACCGGCTACTCACAAACCGCACGAAATGCGGCATTGAAGGTGCACTTTACGGTGTTATGTGAGCGAGAGGTACCTCCCCGGCCGTGCCGGCTCAATTCCGTTACAAAGGAGGATCTACAGTGTCATGCACTATTATGGATGGCACTACATCTTCCTATGCAACTGGCGATCCGCCGAACTTCGATAGTGTAAAACTTGTAAAAGATCCATATACACTTAAGCCTTGCTCGGGAACCGTACTATTCATGGTTAAAAATGACACGAAAATTCATTTAGTAGATTTTGAGAAAATTGCTTTAGGATACTTTATAATAAGTATGCACATGTACAGAACCCTTCGTATGCGAGCTGTACACGCACTTGACCGGTTTTTTTTAACTTAGTCTATTTAGGCCTGGTCTACTTATCCCGCCTCTGTGTCTACTGGATTTTCATCGGTCACCGCCTGTGGCCCGTTGACAAAATCATCTCAAGGCAAAAGATAAACTTTTTTGATTACTGGAGTGGACAAGGAAGTATACATTTGAAGTAAAAACTCTTTACGCACACTTCATTTTGAGAGTAGACTGGACGATTCGTGTCGTGAAGGTTACGCAAAACGAGACTAGCGAAAGTTGGGAGGGAGGTATAAGTCAGTAAAGATATAAAAAGGGTGACTTGCGTTTTATATTACAGGGACAAGATATTGAGGTGCCACCTTCTTTCTCTCATTTTCTTGTAACTAAAGAAGTTTTATTTCGCTAACGCACACAAAGAGTGCGCGTACGAGTGTGCGTTTGTCCACTTTTTCTCCCCTAAGGGACAATGAACTGTTGGAGTCTTTTGGCGATTACCACCTTTCACACAACTAGAAATTATGTCGGTACGGTATTCTCTTGCACAAGTCATCTGTATATTATTTTTTGTTGTATTCCCTTTATAGGCCATCCTCACACAAGTCGTGGGTAACGGCAGACAGTGGCGTCAATTCACGCACCTATTATTTAAACGGGAGGTGCCAGTCTCGTGCCGGACTGAACTCTTATAACATACCAATGGTTATGAGAGAATGTGTATACTATTTTACAGGCAGCGTTGTAACGTGCGCCGAGTGCGGCCAGCGCACGATGGGCAATAAATTGTCGTCGTGTTCTTGCGCGCCCATCCTCCGCAAGGCGTACCGATACGAAGACAGCCCGTGGCAGAACTCCCGAAGGCGTGATGGACATCTACTGAGGTGACTTGTTAAGACTTTGGGGATATATTATGAGGTTCTCGAATGGATTTCGCAATTGGACAGACGTAAGGGTTGTACAATTAGCTTGAATGATTATAGTTGCATCACACGTATTGGCGCCCATGTGGACGAAGCTCTCATTTCATGTACTGCACTACATCCTCCTATGCAACAGGGGAAGTACCTCTCGCTCACTTGATACAGTTAAGTGACAGAGTCGCTGTCATGTTTCGTGTGGTTTGTGAGTGGCTGAGTGGCCGGTGGCCCGGGGGGGGGGAGTGACAGGAGGGCAACGAATGTGTAACTATCATGCGAATGCCGATGAGCGTCGGTAGTCATAAACAAGCACTGATTGCACGGTTTCCCCCATTTGATATAAAAAAAACCTACGCTAAGATATGACTATGGTGACAAGATCTAATAAGTACAGCACTCCAATTCCATATCAATTGCTGGATTGCTGTTTCTCGATTGCATCCTATAGTCGTCCATTTTTTGGTTTTGCGGGGAAATGAGACCCGTTGGAGTGTGTGGGACTCGAGGATGAACGGAATACCCATCAAAACCGCTGGTGCCATCGGCCGCCTGAACAGAGGTTCCCTCATCGGACAGCAACAGAGCACTTTCTTTAGTGGTTTCAAGCACGTATAGCTGGAAATCTCGAAGTGGCTCATTTTCTGAGTCCGTTTATAGGACTGTTATTGGAATTTGCCCACAAAGGTTCTTAGAACATGTAAAGCCGGCCCTGAGCCTGACTATGCCGGCAGACAGTGTACGATTGTAGTCAATTATATCTGGAAAGTGCTAATTAATCTGTATTTACATAAAGCGGAATGTATATAATAATATTGATT